>PVKA01013681.1:43701-54458 GCA_004027165.1 Ctenomys sociabilis | reverse complement strand
AGATAGATAGATAGATAGATAGATAGATAGATAGATAGATATAGATGGATGGATATGGATATAGATATAGATATAGATAGATATATCTTTTTTCCAAAGGCAGACAAATATCAACTCAGCATACTTGTATTACAATATTAAAATAATTTAGGGGTAGGTAATATACTTTTTTTCCTCAAAGTCTTGGAAAATTGAACAAAAATTTCATTTAAGAAAATATATATTTTAGCTATAATATAATGAACAATAAAGATGTTAGAACTTAAGTTTTTCACAAAGATGTGTGAAATGCTACCTGATTTTTCTTCTAATGCATATATTGCTACATCAAAAGTGAATTCCTAGGGGTATAGCCAGCTGGGAGAGAAAACTTTCTCTCAAGCTCTCACAAAGGGCAAACTGATCAAGCATTGGCCGTGACTCATCCACATGGATGACACAAAGGATCTACAGAATAATGTACAGGACTACAAGATAAACCCTGAGGGGACTTCACTGTCCACATACGAAATATAAAGTACATGTGTTCGTATATAAGTCTTGCTCTATCTAGGTCTTAACCATCCAGCAGAAAAGTAGAGAAATGAAGTATACATCGCGGGGCCATAATATTAAGCTGAGCTGTAAATGCCTATGGTCGACAACTTCTTTGAATAACTCACTACTGTTGTGGAATGCTGGACTGTGTTGGATTGTGGTGTCAAGTTCAAGCACCTAAGTTAGTTGAATGACAATGGAGTGCCCACCTTTGACAGGTGTAGACAAAGGAAGGGGTATAGAAAGAAAAAAATCATGATGTGTGTGTATAGACAGTACAGTTGGGATAGATAATGTTGTGCTTCTACATAATCCTATGAGAGGCAAGATCTGCACTAATGGTGGTTGGACAGGATATTATGTTGGCTTCTAGTACTATAGCCATCCACTAGGAAAATCATTATTAAATTTTTGATATAATTCAGGTATAAAAAATAAGATAAGTAAACAGCTACACTCTTAATTTACTGATAAGAGACATCTGCTATAATAATATCTGTAAGTATAATATCATATATGCACCTTATACGATACCAAAACATTATGAAAACAGTTTGCAATATATTAATTTATCGAATCTGTCATGTTAAGCTGTCTTAAAATTGCTGATTGATATTTGTACTTCAATAAAATAAAAAAAAAATTTAAAAAAGTGAATTTGGAAATTTGTCTTTCAAAAAATCATATATATTTCATAAGTATTGTTTTTATAATCCTATTATTGACAGAAGATTTAGGATCTTCAAATAACTGATAAATTAATGAAAAAAGAAGTTTTTTATAACATTTATATTTTGACTAGTCAGAAATTACTTTGCAGTATAGAAGAAAAAACAAATTTATAGTATAATTTATATGAATTTTCCACTTAAAATGGATGATAGCTAAATTTTTATGGTATTTTTTTTATAAACACATGCAATTTAGTTAGGATTCACTCCAACCTTATAAATACTAGACATGTGGGTAGATCTTCAAATCCAGAAACAGTCAAACAGAATTTAAACTTAAACATTTACAAATCTAAAGGCAATATGGTTTTCTTTCAGTTATTTTGCCAATCTATAAGGGTTTCAAACATTTGAAAATTTTACTGGAAATGTTTTGTTTGCCAGTGGGTATGTGGTAGTGTACCAACCAAGCCAATCTCATATATCTCACAGTCTTCAGTGCCAGTGAATCCAGATATTCTCTGCAAATGGGCCAAATGTGTGTTTCCCCTGGGAGTCTTCTTTTTGAGAATAATCAACAATGTGAGGATGCTAGAGAGCCTGACCTGAGAGGGAATTAGGTTATGAGCCTGGAGACTTCATAACTAGACAAGCACCTACAAGAAAAAGATCCAGAAAAATACTTTGTCATTTTTGCCTTGTACATATGGTGAAAATTAATTATCATGAGTAAGGGTCTCTTCATCGGACACTTGACTTTTCTATTGCCTGCATCTAGGACTTCCCATAATCCAGGGTTATGTGAAATAATTTTGCTTGAAAGCTGTCCAGTCTAAAGTATTATATTAGCAGGAACAATGTAGTATCCAAATCTTTTTTTTTCAGCGTACTATCATAGGTAAATTAGAGATGTGCACAGAAACTTATGACATGCATATATTTTATATTTACATACCAGAGTATAAAATAGCATGCATATGTAGTAAGAAAATATGAAAGACGCTACTCACCCCAAATGTTTAAGTACCAATTTAATTGCTATAGTCAAATTTAATCTATGTAGGCTTTAGCAAGAAAATCATTGAGGATGTTGTATTATCTAAAATAGCAATGCAGTGGTACAGTGATAAGAGTGTGGGAAAGAATGAGCAGATTCTATTTTAAGTACTTTTCAAATATCTTCTCATATATCTCATAGTGTGTATTAGGATGGTCAGGAATGACACAACTCATTCACTCAAGAAACAACAAAATAAATTATTTCCATTACTGATATAGCTGCACATGTATAAATGGTGCATAATAGGAGACAGTCAGTTTCAGTTTCAGATGAACTTATTCATACCTTTTATTCAAAAGCACTGTTAACAAATTGTATAAAGATAAAATCTCTAAGAATCTGAACCACAATTGTGCCACTATTCTCCGTTTATTTAAATAATTTCCAGGAGGAATGTTTGGTGGCTTTTAGACAGGCTAATGTATCCTGTATGATTATGTCCTTAATTTCACAAACACTTAATAATTGAGTTTTATTAGGATTAATCTTCTTTCAAGATATCTGTCGGCAGGGCATGGTGACACACACCATCACTGCAGGCCTGACGAGGCTCAATGGGGAGGAGCCCTGTGAGGCCAGGGACAGTGTGAGAGACCAAGTGCAGGCAAGGCCAACCTGAACTGCTCAGAGTAGCCATGTCTCAAAAAGACAAAGGAAAACCGTGTGAAGGCCGTGTTAATGAATACAAGCTCTGAAACATAATCATAAAGTATTGCAATGGCTTCCAAAAGTTATTTTGAAAATTATCATGTTTAAATGTAAATTTTATAATTTTTTTTTCTAACAGAGGTTGAATTCAGGACCTTGGGCTTGCCAGGTAGGTATTTCTTCCACTGACTTATATTCCCAGCCTCTAAATGTAAATTATATACAGTACTTTTCTCTTTGTTAATCTTATTTTCATCATACTACCTGTTCATTAACACAGTTGAAAGATCATTTGTAGCCTCAATATGCCTGGAAAATCTTAAATTTCTTTTGTATTTCATGATTTGTGGTATGGTAGAGGAGACTCTATAGCTCCTTTGCTCTTAAACTCATGAGGCAAATCTGGACCCCAGAATACAGGCAAGACCCTCGGTGGCTACATAGTTAGACACTTTTGAAGTGTTTTCCAAGGTTATGGCTTTGTTGAAAGCTTACGTGCTGTGTGCTGCAATGTATTTACATCTAGACTTTTTTGAGTTGAATGTAAAAAGGAAAAAAAAAAAAAAAAAAAGAAAAGAAAAAAAAAAGCCAAGCTTCAGTTAAAAGGCTACATTCAGGGACCAGAAAGATAGCTCTGCAGTCTAAAGCACCTGCTTAGGCAAATGCCATGACTGCGGCTCCATCACTGGCACAATGCACCCCGCGAGCCTCACACTTAGGGCAGCCTGAGCTGGCCACCAAAAGAACAAAAAGCTTCCATTCAGTATCCAGATAATTCTTTATCCATTTCTCATTATTTCAAAATCAGGTAGCATACATCAATTTTATTTCTAACTTACATTGGTCTTCCTTGCATTACTTTAAGATGATGAAAATATATTTGAAGTTTTATGTACTTTGAGGAGGTATAGTTGATAATAATTCTAAATTTCAAACTAAAATTTTAATTATATACTGAGAGTAATATGAAGTACTGAAACAGTTAGTAAAACTTCAATATTGTAGAAAACTGTTAGTATAAATTGAAAGCTATTTCTTAGAGCTAGACCTCTCAAAATAGTGATGTTCATTGAATCTTAATGGTGGAATTTATTCATGTATTGCAGGTAATAAGCCACAGAAAATCATGTAATAAATCATTAATGGAATTTTGTCTTTTTTACTGATTTCCATTTCTAGAACTATGCCCTTTTCATGATTTTTCATTAAGGCAGTCAGAAATAAAAGTGTATGCCAGAAAAGGGCATGAATTTCTGGGTAAGATTTTTTTTATTCTAACTCAAATTTGGAATAATGCTTCATTGGGGATATTTATATGATTTGTGTACTTAAACTATAGTATAAACAGTGGGTGGGCAAGATAACTCCGCAGACTAAAACACGTGTTAGGCAAGCTTAGGTAAGTGCAGGGCCCTCAGTTAGATCCCCAGCACCCCATTCCACACCAGCCCTGCTACCAGGGTGGACTGGGTCTGCTATGGAATGGAGGGGAAGTGGCCCATGCTTGTAATCCCAAGGCTGGGGAGGCTGAAAACGGGAGGATCACTATAATTCCTAGCATCATAGTGAGAACAACCAAATATATTAGAAAAAGAAAAACTATGCTGTAAATTATAATGGAGAACTTTGAAAATCAGAGTTATTTTTAATATATATTTGCACATGTAGTTTAAATGAGATTTAGGTGACAGAAAACAAAATTAAATTGTTTACCAAATTCAAGTGAACTAAGAAAACTAATACAAAACGTTCATTATGATACATTATGTAAAACTTGGAAGAAGCAAATGCAAGTGTCACTCTGTTGGTTACTTTTCTCATTGCTGCGACAAAATAGCCGACATTCAAAGTTAAAGAAGCTAAGGTTTATTCAGCTCACAGTTGTGGTGGTGTCAGTTCATACCCAGCTGGCTGCAAGGTGGAGGGGCACATGGCAAAGGGAAGTGGTTCACGGTGGAGGAAGGCAGCAGAACAGCAAGAGAAAAGGGAGGAGCAGTGGCAGCAGCAGCAACAGAGCAAGCCTCTCTCCCCTCCTCACACTGCCTCATCTGGCTATGTGTAGCTCGCACACCCACTATCCCATCAGGACTAACACCCATGATCCCAGCACTGGATCACAAGTAATCACAACCACTAGAAGTCCACCCCACTGACTGCATGAGGCTGTGGGAGACAACTAGACCCAAACTGTGAAAGGTCACGTATTCTCATGGTAGCTGCAGACAGGAGATCTTTTCTAATTCTAGAGCAAAGACTGACAAAACTATCAGTAGTGTGTCATCCTGCATATCATGTGCCTCAGTGACATTTGTTTGAAAAATAAGTGAATACAAACAAAGCATAAAATGTGCTAAATAAATGATTCTAGAGATATGAAGAATGCTAATATTGGGAGTAAATTTAAAGAATCTCGATGTCACTATCACACGCACTTGTGACAGAGTTAGTTTTAAAGCTCTATTTTGATTAAATAAAAACATCTTATCCTCCAAAGATATCCATCACAATAAAATACTTTACAAATTGAAATTTGAGGACAGCTCATTTACAAAGTAATTTTTCTGGATCCTGCCCACCCCCGCCCAGCCCCAGAGACAGAGGCTGACACCAGCGGCCTCCTGAATCCTGCCCCAAGTTCTCCCAGAGAGTGGGAATTTGCATGACTCACCAGGCATTCCAGATCAGTGAGTGTGTGGTGAGTCTGAGGGAGAGCCATTGGCTTCTTCCCACACGCGATACCCGGATCCCTGCCCCCAAGCCCTCCAAGCCAGTGACTGGCCTGAAACCTCAGGACCCACTCACCAGTACCTCCCCAAATGCCCTGCCCTAAAGGCCGGTGAGCGAGTGGGAATTTCCCCAATTCTCTGGGCATCAAAGTTCAGTGAGTACAGAACTCCAGACCTGCCGTGCCAGAGAGACATTTCCCAGGGATTCCCTGCTCCCCACCCCCCATGGCCCAGTGAGAGCTCCAGGCCCACCACGCCACAGAAACATTTCCCAGCCATTGCCAGTCCCACCCCAGGGCCCAAGACCCAGTGCAGGTCACATTGGAGTGAAAACTAGAAGCCTGCCATGCCGGAGGGACATTTCTCAGCAACCCCCGGTCCCACCTCATGGGCCAAAACCCAGTGTAGCCTGGCCTGTGAGTGAGGGCTCCAGGACCACTGCACTGGAAGGACCTTTCCCAGGATTCTCGGGTTACGGCCTATAGACCAAGACCCAGCACAGCCTGGCCGACCAAGTACAGCATACTCCGTGAATAAGATCATCCACTATCCTTTTGTGAACCCAGAAGACCCACCAAAGCCCAGGCCCACCCACCTGAGCGAGGGACCTGCCTGACACAGGAGGGCTGACCCCAGCAATTTTCCAGATCCTCGCCCCAAAGCCAGCTAAGCCGGGGAATGTTCACTACTTGCTCTGCATCCCAGTTCAGCTCGTGCTCACCTGAAGAGGGCACCAACAGAGGGGAACCAAAGGAGCTGCAGCAAAAAAAGGAACTGAACTCAACAGCTAGATCCAGGATAGGCATACCTGGAAAATCTCAAACTTAATAGACTGGCACCCGAATCTCATAACAAGCTAAGGTTAAAGCTTCACCAAAGATCGACACCAAAGGTCAAAGGTCAGTGCTATACAAAATGACAAAGACAAGGGGAAAAATGCAATCCCAGACCTGGAGTCCACCAGTAAGGACAGAGGACACTACCTCAGCTGCATTGAATGAATTAACAGAAACAGCAGCAGAGGAACAACAGCGGAAAGCTGTAGAGGAAATAAGACAAGAAGTAATTCCCCAAAATAAAAAAGAAATATGTGCATACATAGTATCTGAAATAAAGAATGAATTCCAGAAACATTGGGTGGAAAAACTATGCTCACCCAGAACAAGTGCAGAGAATACTATTCCAGCTGAAATATATGAATTAACAGCATCTGAAGCAAAGAAACAACAGCAGAAAATCATGAGGAACTCAAAGCACAAATAAGTTCTGAAATCAAAAAAGAATTCTTTGAATAAAAAGAACTCTTTGAACTCATAGAATCTGAAATACAGAAACACGCCCAGAAATATACAGAGGAAACCCAACTTGGAAGAAACACTACAGAAAAAGAATTAATAACTATCTCTAAAGAAGACATGGATAAAAACATTGAGGAGATCAGAAATATGATGGATTCCTTCAATGAGCAATACAGAAAAGAAAGAGAACACATGAACCACAGTCCAAGAGACATAGGAGAACTGAAAATAGCAATCACGAGTCTACAAAACCATTTGAGTGAAAGCGAAGAAAGAGTTTCAGATCTTGAAGATGCAGTTAGTAAAAAGGTGAGAAAGGATCTCTTAAAAACAACAAGAATGCAAGAAAAATAGTCTATCACCTGCAAGCCACGATGAACAATGTGAGAATAATTGGTATCAACGAGAATGAAGGAGTCAATACAAATGACATAAAAAGAATTTGGGGAGAAATAATAGCAGAAACCTTCTCAAAGACGAGGAAACAATCCAACATTCAGGTCACCGAAATATACTGAACACTAAATAACTTCAACCCAAGTAGAAACACACCAAGATATATGATAGTTAAGATCCCAGAAATCCAACACAAAAATAATATACTGAAAGCTGTGAGAGAGAAGGAGCTCACATTCAAAGGAAAACCCATCAGAATTACAGCTGCATTCTCTACATAAACAATGAAGGCAAGGAGAGCATGAGCAGAGTTCTTCAAGTCTGACACGAAAACAAATTTCAGCCCAGACGATTGTACCCTGCAAAACTCTCTTCCAAGATTGATGAAGTGAAATACTTCCACAAAGAACAACTAAAGAATTTCATGATGACAAAGCCATCCCTTCACAGGCTGCTGTAATATGTTCTAGAGAGAGACGACAATGACCAGAACTCCATGAATGAGAATGGAAGGAACCCACTAAACAGGACAGACAATTAAACACAGCTTACAAAGGACTAACCAACACCAGGTAAACATCATGACACACATAAGTCATCATATTTCAATTGTAACCATCAATGTAAACAGACTCAATTCTCCAATTAAGAGAAATAGACTGGCACAGTGGATTAGGAAACAAAATCCAGCAATAGGCTGTATACAAGAAACACACTAAACTCAAAAGGATATTCATAGGCTCAAAGTCAAAGGATGGAAAACAATACTACATGCCCCAGCACCTCAGAAAAAAGCAGGAGTAGCAATTCTGTTCTCAGACAGTCTCAACTTCAAACCAAGAATGATCAAGCAACAGAAAGAAGGCCACTATATACTGGTCAGGGAAAAAATTCAAGAGCAAGAAGTAACACTCATAAATATTTATGCAACAAACACAGGAGCACCCAACTGTGGAACACAAATCTTAAGGGATATTAAAAACTTATTATCTAAGAACACAATCTTAACAGGAGACCTTAACACACCCTTATCTCAAAAAGATAGGTCAACCAGACAAAATATTAGCAAGGAATTAGCAGAACTAAAGCAGAGCTTAGAACAAATGGACCTGGTAGAAATATACAGAGTGTTCCACCCAACCACAGATGAATACACATTTTTTCAGCTGTGCACAGGTCATTTTCCAAAATACTAGTCCAGAGGTCATGCCTAAGTATATGCAAGAAAATAGAAATTATCCCATGCATACTATCTGACCACAATGCAATGAAAATGGAAATAAATGACAAAAGAAACCTGAAAAACCCACTAAATTCTTGGACACTAAAGACCCTACTCAGCAATAAATGGATTGCAGAAGAAATTCAACAAGAAATTCAACAGTATCTACAATTCAATGAAAATTCAAGTACAACTTACTGGAATTCACGGGATGCAATGAAAGCAGTTCTTAGAGGGAAAATCATAGCTATGAACTCACACATTAGGAAAACATAAAGGGAATAAATTAGCACCTTAATGTTGTACCTCCTACAAGTAGAAAAAGAAGAGCAAACAAAACCCAAGAGCACAAAGACGGGAAAAAATCATAAAGATTTGAGCAGAAATTAATTCAATTGAGATGAAAAAACAGTTCAAAGAATCCACAAATCAAAAAGTTGGTTCTTTGAAAAACTAAATAAAGTTGATAAGCCTCTTGCAAACCTCATCAAAAAGAGGCAAAAGAAAATTCAAGTACAAGCAATAAGGAATGAAAAGGGTGAAATCACCCCACACCCAGGGCAAATTCAGAATATTATTAATATTTACTTAGAGAATTTTTACGCTCACAGAATAGAAGACACGGAGGAAATGGACAGGTTCCTCGAAATGTACAAATTAAAAAACTAAATCAAGAAGATATAACAACTCTCAATAAGCCAATAACAGCCAACAAAATACGAAATGAAACAAAAAGCCTACCGACAAAGAAAAGTCCAGGTCCTGATGGATTCACAGCTGAATTCTATAAGAAATTTATTGAAGATACAATCCCCACACTCCACAAACTCTTCCATGAAGTTGAAAAGGAAAAATTCCTCCCAAAATCATTTCTGGAGGCAAGTACAATACTGATTCCAAAACCAGGGAAAGACACAACCAAAAAGGAGAACTACAGGCCAATGTCCCTCATGAACATAGATGCAAAAATGCTCAACAAAATCCTGGCAAATAGAATATAGCAAATCATCAAGAAGATCATACACCATGACCAGGTAGGATATCCCGGGGAAGCAAGAATGGTTCAATGTTCAAACATCTATAAATGTAATACACTATATTAATAGACTGAAATCTAAAAACCACATGATCATTTCAATTGATGCAGAGAAAGCCTTTGACAAAGTCCAACACTCATTCATGTTCAAGGTCCTTCAGAAAATTGGAATAGATAGACTCCATCTTAACTTGATAAAAGCCATCTATGACAACCCATAAGCTCATATAATCCAAAATGGGGAAAAACTGAAATCTTTTAGTCTTAAATCAGGTACAAGACAAGGATGTCCTCTATCACCCCTCCTATTGAATATAGTCTTGGAATCATTAGCAACAGCCATTAGAAAAGAGGGAGAAATAAAGGGAATAAGAATAGGAAAAGAAGAAGTTAAATTATCACTATTTGCAGAATACATGACACTTTACTTGGAAGACGCCAAAAATTCCACCAAGAATCTAGTAGAATTCATAGGGAAATTCAGTAGAACAGCAGGATACAAAGTGAATACTCAAAAGTCAATAACATTCCTCTTCACAGATAACAAGCGTACTGAGAGGGAAACAATAGAAACAATACTTTTTACAATAGCAACACGGAAAATGAAATACCTTCGGATTCACTTAACCAAGGAAGTCAAAGATCTTTTCACACAAAATTACAATACCCTAAGGAAAGAGATTATAGAGGATTTCAGAAAATGGAAAGATATTTCATGCTCCTGGATAGGAAGAACCAACATCGTGAAGATGGTCATACTCCCAAAATTGCTGTACAGATTTAATGCAGTCCATATCAAAATGGCACCAACATACCTCCCAGACCTAGAGATATCATTCCTAAAATTTATTTGGAACCACAAATGACCTAGAATAGCAAAGGCAATCTTGGCCAATAAAGACAAGGCAGGAGGCATCACAATTCCTGACTGAAATTACAAAGCCACTGTGATAAAATCAACATGGTATGGCAACAAAATAGACCTGAGTATCAGTGGAATAGATTAGAAGATGCAGAGGCATCTACAATCACATTCAGCCATCTGATCTTCAATAAAGGGGCTAAACAAGCTCACTGGAAGAAAGATAGCCTCTTTAACAAATGGTGCTGGAAAATATGGCCTTCTACATGCCAAAAACTAAAAATTGACCCAGCTCTATCAC
>PVKA01013681.1:0-43601 GCA_004027165.1 Ctenomys sociabilis | reverse complement strand
TGGGAAGCACTTGAAATAATCAACAACTGGGATCAACTTTTAAGGAGCTTCTGCATGTCAAAAGAAATTGTCAACAGAGTGAAAAGACACCCACAAATTTTGAAAAAATCCTAACTAATAAGCAATCAGACAGAGGTCTACTGTCTAGAATACATAAAGAACTAAGATATAACAGGGCCCTCAGATTTAAAGACCCAATTCAGAAATGGGCATCTGAGATGAATACACACTTCTCAGAGGATAAAATTGAAGTAGCAAATAAATATATGAAAAAATGCTCCACATCGCTAGCCATTCGTGAAATGCAAATAAAAACAACACTAAGATACCATCTCACTCCAGAAAGAATGGCTATCATAAGGAAATCAACCAACTAAATGTTGGTGAGGTTGTGAGGAAAAGGGAACAGTTCTCCCTTGCTGGTGGGAATGTAGACTGGTACAACCATTATGGAGATCAGTGTGGAGACTCCTCAAAAGAGTAGGACTAGAAATCCCATTCAAGCCGGCTATTCCCCTACTTGGAATTTTCCTACAGGAAGTGAAAAAATTGTATCATAGTGATATATGTATAATTATGTTTATAGCAGCTCAATGTGTGATAGCAAAATCTTGAAAACAACCAAGAAGTCCATCACATGAGGAATGGTTGAAAAAGATGTGGTATTTCTATATAATGGAGTTTTCTCAGCTATTAAGAATGATGTTTGAAGCATTTATACTGCAGTGGATGCCACTTGAAGATATACTCATAAGTGAAATAAACCAGACACACACATGTAAATATCATATAGTCTCCCTAGTATAAAAAGTGAAAAGCAGAAATACAAATGGAAACGTAGAAGAACTAAAGTCTATTGAGTCCAATAAGGCAAAGTGAATGGCATATGCTGCAAGGTACTAATCAGCTTTTCTTCTGGATGGTTAATAACCTAAGTTCACAGATCAAAGTTGGAGAAATAGAACAGCCACAAGGCCAGCCAACATTTCAGCCCTAGCCTTTCAAGGTCAGCGAAGACTCAGGACATAGGAGAACCTGTACTGCAAGATCATGAAACTCAGGTGAGCTCCAAGTTTTCTGAACAAGGAGATTACGGAGCCACAGAATAAAGAGACTGAGGTTCTATAGTCTGTCTGGGGAGAGTCACATGGAGAGAACACTTTCTCTCAGGCTGTCATGGAGAGCAAACTGGTCAAGCATTGGCCGTGACTCATCCACATGGATGACACAGACAAAGGATCCACAGAAAAAGGTACAGGACTACAAGAAAAACCCTGAGGGGACTTCATTGACCTCATAAGAAATATAAAGTATATGTATTGGTATATAAGTCTGGCTCTATCTAGATTTTAACAATCCAGCAGAAAAGTATAAAAATGAAGTATACATCACGGGGCCATAATATTAAGTTGAGCTGTAAATGGCTGTGGTCGACAACATCTTTGGATAACTCACTATTGTCGTGGAATGCTGGACTGTGTTGGATTGTGTTTTTGAGTTTAAGCACCTAAGTTACTTGAATGATAATGGAGTGCCCATCTCTGACAGGTGTAGAGCAAGGAAAGAATATAGAATGGAAGAATCATGATATTTGTGTATGGACAGTTCAGTTGGGATTGATAACCCTGTACTTCTACATAATTCTATGAGGGGCAAGATTTGTACTAATGGTGGTTGGATAGGATATTATGTCGGCTTCTAGTACTGTTGACAACCACTACGAAAATAACAAGGTAGAAAGTATTAATTATTGAATCTTTGTTGCAATTCACGTATAAAAAATAAGATACGCAAACAGCTACAGCCTCTTTATTTAATGAGAAGAGACATACGGTATAATAATGTCTGTAAGTATAATATCATGTATACACCTTTTATGACACCAAAACATTATGAAAACTGTTTGCAATGTATTAATTCATAAAATCCATCTTGTCAAGGTATCTTAAAACTGTCTCAGCGATATTTGTACTTCAATAAAACAAAAGTGAAATAAAAAAGAATAATAAAAAATAGAATTAATAAAAAACAGAATATCACTAAACCAAAACAAAACAAAAATCAAAGAAAAACAAAGTAATTATTCCTCTTAGCTGTGGTTTCTTTATTCTAATGCTTCAACATATTGCTTTATTAATGTGTTTGAAGCATTATATACTTACATGTTAACATAACAATCCACTCATCCATGATTAGTTTCTCAGGTAGTATGTTTCATGTTTTATATCTCAACTTAGGTTTAAGATGGCGTATTCCTTCAGGAAAACAGAAATATAAAACGGTATATTTTCATGAACTATGACTTTGGCAGCAGTTAGAACTATTAGAAATTATTTTAATAGTTTTAGTCAGGTAAATGTTTTCCAATTCCAAAATTCGTATCATCCTCCTCAGATCAGAGGAATCAAAAAAAAATGTGTGGTATTTATATACAATAGCTGGCTAACTTAGCCACAAAGAAGGGTAAACTTGCGTCATTTGTAGGGCAATTGATTTACTTTGAGTCTATAGTGTTAAGTAATGACAATACCTTAAATAACCCTAAATATAAATAAATAGGAGTACAAACAAGATAAGAGAATATAAGTAGGTAGATATTTTGGAAAATGGCAGGGGAACAAGTTACAGGAAAGGGACAGAAGGAAATAGAAAGGAACACAAAAAGAAGTACAATTGTTGTACCTCTATCAAATCACCACAAGGTGTATGATTATATGTTAATACAAACAGGTACAGTACTGATAAAACATAAAAACTGAAAGAAAATTATGTGCAAAAAGCAAGCATGTCTGATACTCAACAAGCCTTATTTACTACAAGGTAAACCTTAAAACAGATTGTGAGTATTGGACAAATTATAAAGTCAGTGAAATTGTGGAATTATTTAATTTACTTCATTATTTAGTTCACAGATTCCAGATTTTTATTGGCTTGCCATATATTTTCAACCATATCTTCCCATGACTTCTTTTGAACGTATTTATAGTAGTTGACTTAAATTCGTTATCAGTGAAGTACAACTTCACTTGAGATTGATTTTTATAGAGTGTATACAGTATACTGGTCACATTTCCTGTTTCTATATGCAGTGAATTGCCTTTTATAGTGAATTGTTTATTATTTATTACCTAGAACATTTTAGGTTTATTGTATTCTGTTTTATGTATAAGAATTGCTGTGAAATTTTCATCCCACATTTAAATTCAGGTTTTGACTATTCACTCAGAACTTGTATAGTTTTGAATGGTGGATGGATAGATGTGAAGAAAGTATAATAATTTCTCAAGTAACTCCAACCTGTCAGGGCTTTACAGATAGACTCCACATTCTTTTTCTCCTTTTATTTCTTTATTTTTTAAAGAGAATAATAATAGTAAAAAAGAAACACTAGAAATGATATAGAATTTCACTCAACAAAATTACAGGAATTCAGCAATCATTGTTATATTGCATATTATTTTCTACAAGTTAATTGTTCTACCAGATATAAGCGTATAAATCAGTCAAAAGTTAATGAGAGAGAAATAAATTGAGCATTAACTGTTCCTTTTAATGGACTAGCAGTACAATTTTCTAACCTACCCTGTGTGTGTGTGTGCGTGCGTGTGTGCGTGTGTTTGTGTGTGTGCGCGCGCGCGTGTGTGCGTGTGTGTGTGTGCGTGTGTGTGTGCGTGTGTGTGTGCGTGTGTGTGTGTGTGTGTTTGTGCGCGTGTGTATAATTTCCCTTTCTTCTGTCTTTCCTCATCCCAGTTGTTCCTTCTCTTCAAGTAGTTCTAAATAGTTTCTTTCCCTTGCATGGTACCTATCATACCTTTTAAATTTTATGTACTCCTTTAGATTTTCCATAGGAAAGCAATAGGATGCGTATATATGGTGTCTGATTTATTTTGCTTATAATTATGGTTTCTAGTAGCATCAGATAAAAGCCTCAAGCTTGTCTTTTCTATACCTAAGTAATAGTCCATTGTATTAAAATACAGCATCTTTTCTTAGCCACTCTTCATTTGTTGCATATTTGGATTGTTTCCAAGATGAAGCTATGATGAACTGTGATGCTGTAAACAAGGATGCACGTAACTCATTGTGCTATGATTTCAGTTCCACTGGAAAAATTCCTAGGAGGAACACAGCTACGTTAATTAGGACAACCAAGCCTAGCTTTTTGAGGAATCTCTACACTGATTTCCAGAGTGACTGCACCAGTTTACAGTCCTACCAAGAGTAGAAAAGTGTTCCCTTTTACATTATACATGGCTCTAATTTTAGCGTTCAGCATGTGGAAAACAAGTTTATCAACACGATTGTTAAAGAGGCTGTCTTTCTGCCAGTGAATGTTCGACCCCACTCAGATAATGTGTCTGAGTATATTTCTAGATGTTTCTATATCTTTTAATATCTGTTTTGCTTTTTGTTGCCAGTATCATACTGACTTTAACAGACTAGCTTTGATAATTTCAAGTGAGGTATTAGTTGTCTCCTTCCTGTCCTTTTTGAATAGTGCAAATGAACTAGAAAATTACTCTAGATCATGTGCCATATCTAAGTTATAAGTCTTGGTTTAGTTTATGAGGTGGAAGTTTTGAATATTAGAAAGTTTGAGAGTGGAATATTTTATAATATCCTCTAGAATTTCTCAAACATTTACATTCTTTTCAGTAAAATCCATAACATCCAATACTTTAAAATTAATTTTATTGATAAAAAGTAACAATGACAGAGTTTCAAAACTTGTTAGTAGGACAGCTATAATAATTAACACATTGCATAGTGTTATTTTCATAGTAGTTATTCATAGTACAAGATGCAGACATGATATTTTTCAGACATGATGTCTTATCTAAACACTGTTAGTACAAATTCTTCTCCTTGAACAACCAATGTTGGAGAGGCTGTGGGAAAAAGGAACCCTTCTCCACTGCTGGTGGAAATGTAGACTGGTGCAACCATTATGGTAATCAGTGTCGAGACTCCTCAAAAAACTAGGACTGGAAATCCCATTCAATCCAGCTATCCCCTTACTGGGAATTTTACCAAAATAACTGAAAACATCGTATAATAGTGATATATGTACATCTATGTTTATAGCATCACAATTTGTGATGGCCAAATCTTGGAAACAAACAAAGTGCCCATCCCCTGAGGAATGTATGAAAAAGAGGTGGTGTTTTTATACAATGGAGTATTACTCAGCTATAAAGAATGATAAACTCCAATCTTTAAAGCATCAATGTAGGACCTCTTCATCAGAAGCATCCAATTCCTAATTCAGAGACTATAACAATTGCCTTCTTCCACACTCCTGCACAATCTTTTTAGCATCAAAACTATTGATTCCAGTTGTTCACTTCTTTTGAAAACTCTCCCCTGTACACCTTACCTCACTGGTTATATCATGCTGAACTTAAATTTCTTTGTTATCCTACAGTAAAGTCACATTACCCTTATTCAGAAAAGTAGATTTGGAAAATTGGTCTCATGCTCTTGTAATTTGTTTTAGGAATCTAAGCTGAAAACACAGTTCTATTACACATTTGCCTAATTTCATATTGATTTAAAATTGTGAAGGTTCCTCATAACATGTGTATACTGTAAATCAGAACAGAATTCCTTAATAAAAAATAAACAGAATCACTTCATGAAAAACACTTAGATATGATAAGCAATATAGTATAATTTTATTTCTACAGAGAGAGTTTATTTTCACTTATAGCACACAACTTTTTTTTTTCTGGTGGAACCAGGGATGCAAATCAGGCCCTTGAGCTTGCCAGGGAAGCATTTATAGTGCTGAGCCATCTCCCCAGCCCCTATAAATAACCTTAATTTTTGGTAATTAATTTTCTGTTTAATTATCTTTTCTTTGGGGGGAAGTTTCAATATCATTTTCATTTTTGCTTCTCGTTAATTATTTTATTTTTTTTAGTTAATTATGCATTTATTAATTTATTTTTGGCAGAACTGGGGTTTGAACTCAGGCCCTTGTGCTTGCCAGGGAAGTACTTATTCTACTGAGCCATCTCCCTGGCCCTCTTGTTAATAATTTTATGGGTGCCAGTTAAACTCTGAGTTCTTTTTCTTAGACATATATCTTTTCCAGATCAAAGTTCTGCTTTTAATTCTAAAGATTCAAATGAATCAACACATAAGTGAATGAATGCTTAAAAAGATTAGCAATTTTTTTCTTCAGCGCTGTTAAACATGACTTCCAGTTAAGTAGACTTAGTGATACAAGATTTTCACTCCAACCCTGGTTGTACTGAGCTGCCAAGTGAGACAGGTTTTGTGGCACCCACCTGTAATCCCAGCACAGGGAAGGCTGAAACAGGAGGTTCACTATGAGTCTGAGCTGCATGGTGAGACCCTCTACCATGCACACACACAAAAAAAATTCAACTGGGAAAGGGAGATGATCAAAAATGAAGACTCATTTTGGTAAGGACTAGGGCAGCTATGGTTCACATACTCAGCATTGTGCATTCAGAGACTCCAACCACAAACCTTTGTGGGTTTTCTTTTTCCTGCCACCTATTTAAATAAAAATTTTAGGAATACTAAATTTAACAAAATTTGGGGCCATGGAGATGGCTCAGTGCTATAAGCATTTCCCTGGCAAGATCACAGGCCTGAGTTCAATCCCCAGTTCTGCCAAAATAAATAAATTAATTAATTAATAAGTAAATAAACAAATGAATAAACAGGATTCAACTGAATAAAAGAGAACAAATAAATTGAGTGTCATTCAGGTCCAGAAGTTCAGGAAACACAGATATGCAATGTGGACAAGAAGAGTTTCTAAGTTGAATACAGAATTAAAATACAGCGGTGCCATGAGAAAATTAAACTAGTTGTTTGCCTTAATTACACATGTGTTCTCATCACCTGACCATCTTTCTGATACTGAAGTCTAACTGCTTGTGCTTGGATCAAACTCAAGTCTTTGATGTAGCTATTTCTGATTTTATTACATTCGTTTTTGTTTCATTTTAAATGACTGAATGTCAGTAGAGCAGCATCCTGCATAGAAAAATGAAACACATTTTTCAAAAATGTAGTAACTAATTTAGTTTATTCTGTCTACATTGCAGTTATTTTAATGGCATTCAAATTTCCAAACACTTTAAGACTTAAAGAATCACCAGGATGTGAGTATCAGGACTTACATAGTAACCCCTCAATCTGGTTGACTGGTGACTCTTCAATGTTTCAGATTTCTAAAGTGCTGTACTCTATTTTGTGTCCTAAGAGTTGTTAGTAGATAGATTGGTCTTTTAAAACTAATTTAATCTAAGTAGAAATTTTCAGTCTGTCAAGTATTCTCCTTAAAACCTTACAAGTTAAAATGAATATTTCTTTTCCTTAGATAAATTCTAGGGCACTGGGGATTGAACTCAGGACCCTCTACTTGCCAGGAAAGCTCTTATTCTACTGAGCTATCTCCCCAGCCCAGATACTGAGTTTTGAGTATAAAACCAAACAGAACCTGCTCATTATTTTGGAATGCCAAGGTAAGTATTCAAATAAAACTTTTACCTATAGTTTCTGAATTTTTAAAAGATCATTCATGTTGGCTACATTTCATATGTTTTTTCAAAGAAAATTTTGAAAACGTAAAAATAATTTTATGAGGTAATAGCAAGATCTATCAGAGGAAAATAATGTCAAATTCTCTGATAATGTGTATACGGTATATGTATAATTATAATAGAGATAAAAAAGGCCAGCAAATTCTATTTCATATGTTATATGATGTTTGAAATAAAATAGAATTACTCTGAACATTAATTTGAATAACATAGTACTTTGGTTATTATTTCATTGTTCTTTTTGTTTGTTAAGGTTTTCTTTCCTTACTAGAATTTAATTAGTTTAGAAAAGCTGAAATCTTTGTGCACACACACTCTCTCTCTGTCTCTCTCTCTCTCTGGCACTGGGAATCAAACTTAGGACTCTGCACTTGTCAAAAGGAGTTTATGCCACTGAGCTATTTCCCAGGACCCTGAGATAATTTCTTCAGAATTAAAGGTAAATGAATTTTGATTTGGTAGCTATATATAACTAAAGTAGAGTATTAATCATGAAAATTAATCATTGAATCACCAATTTGTGTTTGCTCATCATAGCTGTTTAATTCAAAATATATTATTATGTATTCAATAAAACTATCCAAAAACTTATCTGGATAGAATATTTAATTTAAGGACTTATTACAGCATAAGATTTTGGGCTGGCCAGATAGCTCAGGGGACTTTCCTTGAGTTGTATTCTTTTCAGAGATTTCAGGTGTGTGACTTTCAATTTCTTCTATGCTGATGACTCCTGCACTTGTTCTAGGAGAACTGGAGGTCTGAGATTGCATTTTTCTCCTTCATTTATCATTTTCTATTTCAGAAAGTACTATTTATTCTTTTGATGCAGTTCAGACTCATAGTGATGCTCCTGTCTCAGCCTGCCCCATGCTGTGATTCTAGGCATACACTACCTTGCCCTATTTTTAGGCTGGCACGGTCCTCCCAGGATACTGGTTCCAGTGCAAAATGTACTACCAGGGATCTAACTTGGAAACTTGTCTTGTAAGACAGGTGCTTAGGCAAGCTATCTCCAAGTCCACAAAATCCTTATTTTGATCACTGTGATATTTTTGAAATTTTGATCATTGGTAGTTTTATCACTACTGCCGAAGGCACTCTAAGGAAAGACAATTCTTTGTATATTTTGCATGTCTACCCCATGATACTGCCTTCTCTATTGAGGATATCAGTTTCCATTTGGCACTGTGCTCCATCTTTCACAGTAGGGCTTTGGTGAAATTTACCCCTTGCATTGTTTTAAGTAAAATTCATGACATCCAATATAATTAATTATTGTAGCTGTCCTACTAACCTGTTTTGAAACTCTCTCTTTGCTATTTTTGTCAATAAAATTAATTAAAAAATATTGGATGTTATGGATTTTACTGAAAAGAATGCAAATGTTTGAAAAATTCTAGAGGATATTAGAAAATATTCCAATCTCAATGGAAATTTCTCAATATTGTTACCCATGGAAGAACAAGTGGTTTAGATATGATATTCTCATTAGAGTAGCATAACTCATAAAAATAATTATAACAACAAGCAAAATTTATAAATTCTTATCTTTATTTGTTTTGCATTTTTTAGGGAAGGGTCTACTTGGTGTTCAGGGTCTCACCACTACATGGAACTCATAGTGATTCACCTCTTTACAGCCTCCCAAGAGCTGAGATTATAGGCATGTGCCACCATGCCCAGTCTCAATTGCCATCTAAGGTCAACCTGGGGCTTGCGCCAGCACATCAGGACTGAGGATGGATTAAAGAACTTTGCCTGCTTGCAGGTGCTTTAATCCACTGAGCAAAATTTAAAAATTGACAAAGTTGGGTAACTATTGGCTTTGTACTTTAGACCATAGGAGACTATTATATAACAAAACAGATTGTAAATTGGGTGTATGTAAAATGTTTCTTTCCTTACAGTGGATTCATCCTGTGTTCCTCTGTCCTAGCTATTTCCCTGGAGATTTATGCACCAGAACTTTTAACATTTATTTTAACTGATAAATTTTGAAATAGCAGTGGTCAAAACAACTAAGACCTAAAATAAATTATGTAGTACTGCAAAAGTATAGCTTTGCAATCTAAATTAATCCGAAAATTTTATAAACAAATGTGGGTATTTTTCTCTATTGTAAAAAGTTCATAAGAACAGCATTTATGCAAGCATGAGAATCTGTGAAAATATTACAACTTTCAGCACTGTTGTAAGCTGATGAAAACAACTGCTTAAAATACACTAAATTGGAGCCTTTCTGCTGACATGTGCCTGTAATCTAAGTACTTTGGAGACAGAGATAGGAGAATTATTGCAAGACCAAGACCAGCCTGGGCTACAAAATGAGCTCAAGACCATCCTGAAGTGTATAGCATGATCCTAATTCAAAAAGACACAGTAAATTAATTCATTAATTAATCAAATAAAATAAAATGACAAATTGTATTAGTCAACTTTTCCATCAATGGAACAAAAATACCCATATCCACAAACTAAAGGGAGAAAAATTTAATCTTACTCATACTTGTAAAGATTTAGGCTATGGTCAGCCTTCTCCACGTCAGAAGCTTCAGGACAGAAGTGTGATAGGGCAAACTGCTTACTTTATGCCGGGAAAGTGTCAGTGATCAAAGACAAATCACCAGGTATTATGCTCAGAGTCACACACACATGATGTAGCCAGACAAAAAAAAAAACCCAGAAGTTCTCTGTGCTAACCCTAGGCAGCTCACAAATCAATCAAACTGACAACTAAGTTGAAGCATTCCATATACCTCTTTCTAATCTGACATCCAAAAACATTTCCTTGAACTATGCTTAACTCAAAATAAAAGCAAGATTTTAATTAGCCTAAAATGAATTAATAATTTACTTGAAAAATGCATGAATTAATTCTCCAAATTCTTAACAGATACTGAATTCCTTTTTTTTTTTAACCAGGGATCAAACTCAGGACCTTACATTAGCTAGGAGGCGCTCATGCCACTGAGCTGTATGGCCTGAAATCCTTTTTTTTTTTTTTAATAGTTTTTATTTATTTATTTATTTTTTATTTTATTGAAGTACAAATATGAATTAGATGGTTTTAAGACACCTTAACAGGACAGATTTGATAAATTAATACATTGCAAACTGTTTTCATACTGTTTTGGTATCGTACAAGGTGCATACATGATGTTATACTTACAGACATTATTATAGCAGATGTCTCTTATCAGTAAATTAAGAGTGTAGCTGTTTTAGTTACCTTATTTTTTATACCTGAATTGTATCAAAAATTCAATAATTATTTTCCTAGGGGATGACCATAGTACTAGAAGCCTACATAATATCCTGTCCAACCACCATTAGTGCAGATCTTGCCTCTCATAGGATTATGTAGAATCACAGTGTAAGGGGCTGAGGAGATGGCTCAGTGGAATAAATGCTTCCCTGCCAACCAAATTCCTTTAAAGTAAAGTCAAAAGCAATCTCTGAGATCCTAGGATAACTCTTAGATGTAAACCCTTGAGAATTCACAAACAAAGTTCTATATTCCTTGGCGCATGCCGCTATATAGCAAGCATATCACTGCCAAAAGTGAAAGACATAGGAGAGGTGAAACAATGAGCACCAAAGCAAGACTAACTCAGAAGGGCAAATCATGAATCTCTATGTCCTGCATCTGCGAATGTCAGACATTGCCTTACCAGTCGTAGACTATAAGACTTCTCTCTTCCCTCACTTTACTCTTGGCTTGTTGTTACCTCAGCAGGCATATCACATTCCTGGGACATCACTGGCTTTCTGGGTTCCCCACTGCACAATGGGCTTCACACTTGTAGTGTCACACATTCTCCATCCACAGTGCCTGACCTATCAGATATTCTTTTCTGATTTTTGTCAGTATCTTCTCCATCCCTCAAATCTTTCGTTCTTCGTGGTGATAAATCCAGCAGCCCGTGGATGACAGTCCCTGCGCCCCTTGGCATATGGATGCTACTGCCTCTAAGTGCATGTAAAGTGAAATGAATCCTGAGGATACAATCATCTAGCTTTTTTCAGTGTTCAGAACTTCCTTCTCAAAGAAAGATTCAGACTTTTACATACTGGAACCTAAAATGTTTGGTGTCTTGATATTTATAAGATACATGCAAGATATCTTTCTCCTTATCTATAGTTAAAGTGCTTGGTTTCTGTTTAAAGTTACTAGTTCTTCAGCAATCACACTCTTTTTACTAGTTTTTCTGTTCTACTTCTAGCTCTTGACTTTCTACAGTGAATATGGCTAAAAACAGCCATCATGTCTTTTATTACTGCCTGAACATTTCTCGGGCAACTGAATTTTTATTCCATGAATAAATTAAGCTTCAGGCAGTTTCATGGCACAGACTTAGTGGAGACAATTTCCCTCCCAAGGTGTAGCATGACCTGCTCCCCAACAAAACCCTGCTTCCAAATTGAAGTCTCATGAATCAGACATTAACAACTGAATACCTACTAAGATTTTGGTCTTTTAATCTAGGAATAGATTATCTCAACATTTGCCACTTATGGCACTTGAAGACTACTCCTGTCCATCCACATTTCCAAATTTTTCCAAATCCCTGGCATGATCCAGTGCAGTCTTTGCTAGCTTCTTATCCAGTTAAGCAACAAACCTATTAGTTCTCACTGAAACAAGTTTGGTTTTCTCTCTTCATTAAATCTGTCATTCAGTCATGCCTAGATCTGTGCTAAGCCAATCAACTATATGTTTATTACTCAGGTTGACAAAACAGCTAACCATCACAGTTTTAAAGTATTATTTTTACGATCTTAATAATGCTAATATCTTAAAATTTTCTTTTTCTAAATACATCTTCAAATAACTCCATCTGCATGTTAGCTCTATACGAATCACATATTTTTTTCACTATGGCACTGGTTAATTATCTGTGAGAAGCCACGCCTCTAGTATTGTGAAAAGTAATATGGGAATTTTCCTATATATAGTAAAAGGCACAACATAAAGAAATAAAAATCTCTGCTTTTCCTTCCTAACCATGGATAGCATCACTAGTGTTCCATATAAATTATAAATAATGTAAAGCTGAATAATTCAGACATTGAAGAATAAAATTGAAATCTGATTCTGCTGAAATTATTTTTGAGTATTTTGGAAAGGCCAACCACAGTCTCAGTGAGAGGGTAATGTTCTGTGCTATCCATCATCTCAGGAGAAGAAAGATTTCATAAACACAAATATAAAGATGGAAAACAATTATAATTAAAACAAGAAAGAAGATGCTTTTATTATAAATTTAATCATTTTGGTAACTCACCAAAATTTATAATTTATGAACAAAAAATGAGATGGCATGTCTGTGGACTTAGAGTGAAATACATATATAAACATGACTGTTCAGAGGATTCCTGGAATTGTTTCAGAGCATATTTTTATGGTGCAATGGAGTGTAACAGAAAAAAATACTACTATGTCATCCTCAAGTTGGATAATAAATTAAATATGATGCAATGTGATGATGTGATAGGGGATAATAAGGTTAATTTTAAATTTAAATGAAAGAAATCAATTTTTATTAGTACTAGTGTATATTTTTAAATACAATATTCATGAGGAAATATGTAATAATTTGATACATGTATGCAAAGGGTAATGTTAAATTAAGGCAGTTATCATTTATGTTCCTTAAACTATTAAAATATTTTAATGCAAAATAAGTAAATTGCCTTTCAATCTCATGATTACTTCTGTTTGAAATCTTTGAACTGGTCTTTTCACATTATTGCTAAAATATAAAATATGGTATTATGAACTATGGTCAATTTATTGTGCTATTTGAACATTAGAATTCCATTTCTCTGTTTTAGGAATTTTTATTGAATTGTGTTCAATTTCCCCCCTCCATGCATAATCACTCTTGTACTTTCAGCCTGGCTTCCACATGTGTGAAAGAACTTGTGGTATTTGCCTTCCTGTGACTTGTTTATTCCATTTAACAGAATGTCCTTCACATTCATCCATTCTGTTGGAAATAATGAGATTTAAATGCTTGAAAACTAGATAATATTGTTTAATGACCACGTTTTCTGTAATATTTTTGCTGATAGGAACCTGGTTTATGTATTCATTCATTCATGTCTTAGATATCATAGACAGCAAAAATTATGGCACTGTAGATACCTTTCTGATAACTTGTTTTGATTTCTGAGACATACATAGCAAGATGATCCAATAGGGACAGTGAGATCATATGGTAGATATGTATCTTTATGTGCTTGAGGAATTTACATGCTGTTTATTATCAAGACTGTACTAACAAGCTCTAAGATTATCACTTGAGCTATACCTTTCATTAGGCTTTTTCTCCAGATGCCCTCCCTAAGCCTCATGTGCTTATGGATGGGGTGTTGCACAGGTGAGCTGATCCTAAGGAGGGAGACCCATCAGCGCATCAGTCCACTGAAGAGTGCACAGCTACAGGTGATGCTGGGATGCGAAGCATGGCTGCAGGAGACAAGTCCTTGCGAAGGTGGCCTAGGAATGTGTAGCTCTTTCCTTCATCCCTTGATCTTTCCCCTTCCCGCTGTCATGTGTGAACTGGTCCTCCACAGCCATACCATTGGGCTCAGAGCTAGGCATCTACGAAATAAATCTGTGCAGACTGAGTCAAAACAGACCTATCCTTCTTTAAGTTGTAGAGATACTGTATGTGTATCAGTGAGAACGTATCCAAGACTTCATTACAAGGACTAATTATATGTTTTTAATGGTGCCCTATTTCTGTCTTTGTTCCTGATTTTTGCTCTTATTTTGCTATTACTCTTCAAAATAAAATAAAAATCAAATTAAAAAAATAGTTTCATTTACTTAGTTAAGTGCAGATCTATATTGGTGGGAGATAAATTAGGACAGAATGAACCATAAAATGATGCAAGAAAACATACTCCAGGTTTTTACTATAGTTTATTAATTACACTATCAGATAGATTATCAGATAGATTATCAGATTTGTCTGATAGTCTCTCACACAGCCCCCCAAAGAGAAAATTGGTAGTCTCCACACAGCAAAACTACATAGATTGCCTCCCTACTGCCATACTAAAATCGTAAGCCTGTAATTAATGAAAGTGTTTACTATCCAGTGATTACTTATTTCAAAATGAATAGCATACGGTGAAACTTGAGAGGGACAGGGGAGACAGCTCAGTAGAATAAGTGCTTGCCTGGTAAGCATGAGGACATGAGTTCAATCCCTGGTTCAGAAAAAAAAGAAAAGAAAAAAGAAACTTAAGGTTCCAGGGAGAACTAAAGATTAGAATGGTGCTACTGTCTTCAACAAAGAGGCTTGTGTCTGTCTTTATTAATTATAAGGATATTGATTAATAATATTTGTATTTCACTTTCAAATGAATAATTGAAAAATGAAATACAGGCATCCTTAAAGGATGTTTCTGAACCCTTTGTTTATTTAACATCCCTGTGTAGCATGGAAGTACAGATGAACAGGAGCAAAGAGTATATATCACAAGGAAAAGAGAGATATTACATGCTAGCAAGAACAAATATTCCCTTGTGATTTATCTTTTTATAAAAATCAGATGGAAACAAAAGGCATAATTTTCCAGGCTGTCACACATGAACTGCTCAGTTTTGCTTTGCTGTTACCACTTTTTCAGTACTGCCCTTCAGATTTCAGGTTCTGCAATGATTAAAGTACTGTGCATCAGTCGACTCTTATCTAATAGCTGCTTTCTCTTTGCTATATGATGCCTGAGTCCTTGAATGGACCGTGTTTTTCTTGAATCCTCAGGAATAATAGTTTTGTTTTTTATGTACATGTATCATAAGGACTATAGAAAGTTCAGTGTTTTCTTAATTTTTTATGACTCTACATATCTACGTTTTTCTTCAACATCAAAATATAATTAGTTCTTTTGAAATACAATTGTTTAAAGTTATTAGTTGTTTACTTTCTTCACTACCAAATATTTTATTACTTATATAACATCGGCAATAGATAATATTGAAAATTTACTAATATCATCTTTTATTTACATCAACCAGAACAAAGCTTTAGCCACAAAGGCCCTTGATCTTCTAAATGTGTATAAATATTTTCCTCCACTTGTTTCAGCTAATCAATTTAATCGAGTTTAAATCAAATACTTTCTACTAGTATATCTTTTCTTTAAAGATGTAATTGATCTCAGAATTTTCAGTTCTGTTATCAACCACTTATCTTTCTGCATGATTAATTTCTAAAGAACTTCAAATATAGTATTTAATATGTGTGTCTCAGTATTTTTATTGGGCTTTTTAATGATCTCAGTATTTTTGCTAGGGTTTTTCTTCACATATTTTGATTTCCTTATATATCTCACTTAAATTCAACATGCTAACTGAAAATTTAACTTATATTTGTCCTTTTTCTATCATACATTCTAAAATAATTATCTCAATTGGATGGAAAAAGAAGACCATACTTATAGGTGAAATAAACCAAACACACATGTGTAAACATTGGCTTGTCTCTCTAGTATGAGAAACTGAAAGAGTATATAAGATCCAAATGTACAGTAGATGTTGCACATTAGAAGATACTCCAAAAGCAAAGAGAAATTGGGTGAAGGAAAGGAGAATAGAAAGGAAAAACAAAACAAACCAAAAATATAATATGTTATAGATTATATATGCAAATACAATATTATTTAACAGTTAATATAGATAATTATAATAGTTAAGATAGTTATAATAGTGTTCATTAAAAAGAAAAGTTTGTGCTAAAATTGTTTCAACAATAAAATGGTGATATCTCTTACTCTGAGTAATTTTTCTCTTATCTTGTTTTAAAATTATTTTTGTTATTTTGTCTTCAAAACAAAAAGCATAGTGGGCCAGCCAACTAGCTCAGAGGATTAAAGTGCCTGCAAACAGGTACAGGGGCCAGAGGTTCGATCCCCAGGCCTGCCGTGCTGCCCCGCTCCCGGAGTGCTCTGACACGGCAATTGAGATTGGGGCTGGTGAGGTGTGCCTGTAATCCCAGCTCTTGGGAGGCTGTAAACAGGTGGATCACTAAGAATCCGATCTAGTAGTGAGATACTGAACATCGTGCAGACCCTACCTTAAAATAATAAATAAATAAATAGGCTAGCCTTATAGCTTAGCAGACTAAAGGGCCTGCTTAGGCAGAAGGTAGAGGCCAATGTTAATTCCTTGCTGTGCAGAGGTGGCCTCTGAGAAGGTGAGGGAGGCTGGATCTGGTGAGGCATGCCTGTAACCCCAGCACTTGGGAGGCTTAAAACACGAGAAGCACTACGAGTCGGATCTGTATACTGAGACCCTACAGAGCTTGTAGACCCTATCCTAAATACAGAAAATGAATGAATGAATGAATGAATAAATAAATAAATAATAAATATTAAAGGGGTTAACCAGATTGCTCTGCAGAAGATGCAGGGGCTGGGGGTTCAATCCCTGCAATGTTGGCTCTGCCCAAGAAGGCACTCTGGGCATGGTGGTGCATGCCTGTAATCCCAGTGCTTAGCAAGCTAAATACGGGAGAAGTCACTACTAGTCCAATGTGTGTAATGAGACCCTGTACACACTGTAGTAAACACATTTAATAAATAAATAAATTTTTAAAATAAAATTATAAACATAATAATGGCCTTTCATCAGATTTAGGAACATGTTTGGGAATAGAATCATTATGATTAATGTACTTTGCATTTTTCTCACTAAACAATTTTCAAGTTTATCAAAACACAACATTCTCATATCACTAGAAATTCACTTCATTACTCTTAAAAAAATTCTTCATCTTTCTTTTTTTTTTTTCTGACTACTTATTTATTTATTGGTGCTAAGAATCTTGTTCAGGACCTCGTGCTTGCTAAGTAGGCACTGTGTCACTGAGCTATAACTCTGGTCCCAATAAGTTAATTTCTGTATGTTAATTACTTTCCTTTCCCCTTAGGATTGTTTACACAGTCAGTATTTGATTCTGTTTTACAGACATCAAAAAAACCATCATAGTACCAATATTTGTTTTCAATGGATTCTATGTTATGGTCCTTCAAGTACTAAAATCTTTGCTCCTCATCTAGATTCAAAGTCTTTGCAACTTCCTGAACCTCATCCTCTCCTCTGTAGTACACTGCACATACCCGAGTTGTATGTATACTGTTATATTCTGTGTTTGATTTTTTTCCCAGTTTTCCTTTAACTTGGATGAGAACTGTCAGGATGGACCTGAGAGAGACTCGAGAGCGATTTGGGCTGCACACTGCTGACTCTGGATTCTCCCTTCCTGGAAAAGGCTTGTCCTCTGCAAACAAGAAGCAATAGCCAGATATTCAGGACCAGACTTAAAATTCTTGGCTCCAGTTCCATCTCTACACCTAGGCTAATCGCCTCTACAATTGTAACTTAAAGCATTTCATCCAGATTCTTTAAACTTCTTTAGAACTATACTCCTAAGTTAAAATCAGTTCTCCCTTCAGAGCCCTGCTTATATCATAACAAAGTCAGCCTGACTGTAGGTAGATAGAGGAATCAAATCTGAACTTCCCCACAGCCTCAGGCTCTGGATGGATCCTCATGTGCCATTATTAATAGACCTTAATAAACAGACTGTGAAGTATAGTGCCACATTTGGACAGAAGCAGCCAGAAGTCAGCATAATTTCTCCACGCTATTTTCCTTCCATAGTCATTGAAGCCCTTCTATAACCATGAGAAGATCAATTCAGTGTGAAGTCTTACTACTGTACAGACACAAATGCTTCAGTTTCATTGTGTCTTCACATGTCTGTATATTCAGTGATCTCTTCTGTCTATTGCAAAGGCACCAGGGAGCCATTCATGCCTCAATTCTTATTTTGACATTTTATCTTAAATTAGAAAGTATTGAGCATGTTGTTTGATAACTAAAATTGTAACTTGCATTAAAATTTGCTAACTCAAAAATCTACTTACAAGTATTAATTTTCAACAGTGGAAGGGATGCTCATAAAATCTTGAATAAGAGATTAATACTTTGCATTTAGGAAACTAATCAAATAAACCTAGATATTTAAATATATTTCTCACTTCTCCCTTTCTCTTCTTCTTTCCTTTCTTCACTCTTATCTTTGAAAGTGTGTTTCAACCAAAATAGAATTTTAAAAATGCATAAGTTCCAAGGTAGTACAGTGATACTTTTCAGCCAAAACCTACAAGGAAACACAGAAAGCAAAATTAGTAATGGGAAGCCAGAGATTTGGCTATAGAAAACTACATAAGATATAACTGACCATTTGTTTCCTAAGAATTCTACCTGAATGTGAATTTACCATCTTGCATTAAACATACATTTCTTAGATTAATGTAAATGAATTGGAGCAATGCTATAGTTATTTCAATAATTAATACATTGCATATTGTTGTCTTCATAGTAGTTGTTCAGAGGACCAAATACAGATATGAAATCTTGTCTAAACAATATTAGTACAAACAGTTTTTCTCAGTGAACTAAGAAAGTAGCTATATATCTACTGTAAAAGACTCAAGTAACAACTTCTGACTATCATAAACTTTGGAGTCATTAATCAATAGATACTAGAGAATAGATGGTAACACATATTGTTATCAGTTTACAAAGAAAGAAACATGCTCATTTATGAATAATCAATAATATTTTAGTATTTGATTCCTTCTTTAATTTTTATTTATTTATTATTTATTTATTTATTTATTTATTGGTTTGGTATGGGAGATCAAACTTAGGACCTTGTGTGTGACAGGCAAGCACTTTTGCCACTGAACTATGTCCCCAGCCCTCTTTTTCATATTTATTTATTTCTCCTTTTATGAATTTATGGCAGGGTTTACAGAGCATGTAGGGTCTCACTTCATAGATTGGACACATAATGATTCTCCTGTTTTCAGCCTCCCAAGTGCTGGGATTACAGGGGTACGCTACCACACCCAGTCTCTCTTTTTTCATTTTTAATTATCACTTAAGAATAAATTGTATGCAAACAAAATATGTGTGTGTAATACTTTAAAATTTTAGCACAGAGAGAATCAATAATAATTGAAGATGAAATGCTATTAAGTTGATGACATATGTTCATCAGTTTTATCCCTTAGAACACCTCAAATCACTGTAGAGAGCGGAGGAAAGAATATGAGCAAATTATTTTATTGACAGTCAGCCTAGCCATGGATTTAAACTGCTGGCCTGAGAACTATGATGGGCGGGCTAAGCAGTGAACTAGAAAATGATGTTGAAGGCTTGCTCACTTCGGAGCTCTCAGAGCAAACCTCAGCAGCCAAGTGGGATCCTAGGGGAGAAGCAGGGGACTCAAATGAGGCAGACCTTGAGAGCACACATGTGTGCTTAGATGCAACAAAAGCAAGGCAAAACAAGAGAAAGTATTACACACACATATTTTGTTTGCATACAAAAAATACTGTCGTATTTTTCTAAGATTTTGTGCCTTGTGTATCTTACTGAATTACTAGAATTGTTAAGAGAAATTGATCAATCATGTTCATTTTACATTTTTATATAATCAGGCAACAAGGCATATAATTTGATGTACAATTTCTCTCACTAAAGAAGGTGTGCTGATTATAGTGATATATGCACAGAACATTTTGGCATGACAAGAAGCTGAATAAATAACTATTTTAGTTTAAAAAATAAAAAATAAAGAAAAATGATCAATAACAAAGAAGTTCTAAGAAATTCAAAAGAGAAAAAAAAATCAGAGTTAAAAATGGGTTTTTAAGCATTAACTTCTCCTTCAAAAAAAAAGCAGAAATCAACAACATAATTATACAAACTATCCTGTGTATGTACCAAAAATATATTTTTTCTGTGTTTTTTAAGTATGTACTCATTTTATATTTTCCCATAATTTTATTGAAAAACAAATAACAATGAGACATTTTCAGATAAAATTAGTAGGACATATTCAATATTTCATGCATTGCATATGGTTTTCGTAGAGGTTATATGTTGTACAAGATGCAGATATGATATTCTATTTATAAACACTGTTAGAGCAGATCCCTCTATCCAGTGAATTAGGAGAATGTACCTGTATATCTATCTTGACTATTTTAAATATACAGATACAGAATGCTCATTCATTTGTAAACCCTTTCTTGTCTAGCTTTGTCATTTAAATATTATAGGTGTGTGAATTTAGCAAAATATTCCAAAATAGTCCAATAGTCCACAATAGTGTTGCATTTTCCATATGTCTGGCAATGATAGAAATTATTAGTCTTTTACAGATCAGCATAATAACATGGCTTTACTTCTTATACTTTTTTTTTGTACTTTTCTACTGGACGGTTAAAATCAAGATATAGTAAGACCTATGTAACAAGAATTGTAACTTTTGTATCTGATTAAGGTCAGTCAAATCCTCTCAGGATTTATCTTCACACCCTGTACCACAGTTTGTAGATCCTTTTTCTGTGTTAGCCATGTGGATGATTCATGGTTATTGCTTGACCAATTTTTTCTCTGTGAAAACCTGAAAGAATGTTTTCTCCCCATGTAACTCTCCTTAGGCACACACTGCATCATTGATCACTTTCTGCTTTGGCCCCATAATCCCCTTGATCAGAAAATTTGAGACACAACTAAGTTACATGATGTTACAGTAAAGGTTCTCATATGTCCTGAGTCTTAATTGACCTTGAAAGGCTAGGGCCAAAATGTTGGCTTTCCTTGTGGCCCTCCTTTTTCTCTAATTTTTGGTCTGCAAACTTAGGTCACTAACACTCTGGAAGAGAAGCTTATTGTTATTACTATAAAAGGCTGTTGAGCTTAACCTCACTATCTGTCTGAATATCAAACATTTTAGGCTTAATATGAAACAGGTATTTTTCATCATGTATTGATATGTTAAACTTGAAGTCCCTACAAAATATAACGTAAAAATGAAACAGTTTAAAATAGGAATAAACAATTATATATGTTTACACATAAGTTTAGAAATCTAACCATATAGAACATTGCAGCAGGACAGTCCCACAACACTCCTTTTCCTGTCTCCTGCCTTCATTCACTAGCCCCTTCCTTGTTAAACAAACTACCTGAGAGACAGCTCAGCAGCAACTAGCATGTCATGATAAGCAGCACATATTCAGAAGAACAGAATGACAGGCACTCCAAGAATGAAGCAACTATCATTACAAATGGCCAACTTCAGTGCAGTTGCATAGTTCACAAGTATCAGTATTCAGAGTCAGTGAGAATCCTTCCAATTAACTGCTAGATTCATAAATATTCTGAAGATTCTCAGGATCATTGCTTTACCTATCTTATACATATAACTGTATGGCTTTGCCTCTGTCATGTTTCCTAGCCCTTGCTCTTGCTCTCTCTTCCTTATCTAGTCTTCAAGTTCTTGCTTTCCTTTTAATTGTGTTATACTTTTCTACTTGTAATTCTTCTTTTGAGTTCTTATACTAGAGAGAGTATATGATAATTATACATGTATGACTGGTTTATATCATTTATGAGTATACATTCAAGTGTCAACCAGTTAAATATGAAGGCTTTGATTTTTTCATCCTTTATAGCTCAATAATACAACATTGTATAAAAATACCACATCTTTTACAACCATTCCTCAGGTGATGGGCATCTTGGTTGTTTCGAATATTTCGTTATCACAAATTGTGCGGCTATAAACATAGGTACAAATATATAACTATGGTATGTTGTTTTCAGATCCTATGGTAAAATTCCCAGTAGGTGGACAGCTGGTTTGAATGGGATTTCCAGTCCTAGTATTTTAAGGAGTCCCCACACTGATTTCCATGATGGTTGCATTAGTCTATATTCCCACCAGAATGGAGAAGGATTCCTTTTACCCCACAGCCTCTCCAACATTTGTTGTTTGATATTTCTTCACAATAGCCATTCTTTCTGGAGTGAGATGATATCTCAGTGATATTTTAATTTGCATTTCATGGATGGGTAGTGCGGCAGAGCATTTTTTCATATATTTATTCGCTTCTTTAATTTCATCCTCTGAGAAGTGTGTGTTTATCTCGGATACCCATGTCTGGACTGGGTTTTTAAATTTTGTTTTAGTTCTTTATAAATTCTAGATGCAGACTTTTGCCTGAATACTTGTCAAGATTTTTTTCCAAATTGGTGGGTTGCTTTTCAATTTGTTGATAATTTCTTTTGATATGCAAAAACTTCCCAATAAGAGGAGGTTCCAGTCATTAATTCTTTCAAATTTTACAAAAGCAATGTGATTTTTTTCATAAATTGTTTGCCTACCCCTATGTCTTCAATAGTTCCTCCTACTTCCTCTTCTATGAGATTTAGTGTTTCTGTTTTAATGTCTTGATCTTTAATCCATTTTGACTTTGGCTAAGTGCAAATTTTAGTTTTCGACATGTAGAGAACCAGTTTTGCCAGCACCATTTGATAAAGCGGCTATCTTTGTTTCAGTGAGTATGTTTGGCCCCTTTGTCAAAGATAAGGTGGCTGAGTGTGTCCGTAGGGGATTCAGCATCTTGTAATCTATTCCACTGATCCTCAGGTCAATTTCATTGCCAGTACCATGCTGATTTTATCACACTATTCTTGTAGTATAGATTTAAGTAAGGGTTTGTAGTGCCTCCTGCCTTGTCTTTGTTGCCCAGTATTGCCTTTGCTATTCTACATCTTTTCTGGTTCCAAAAATATTTAGGAATGATTTCTCTAGGTCTACGAGTTATGTTGGCAGTAGATTGATAGGGATTGCATTGGGTCTGTATAGCAATTTAGGGAGTATAGCCATCTTCACAATATTGGTTCTTTCTATCCAGGAGTAGCAAATATCTTTACATTTTCTGAAATCTCTATGATCTCTTTTTAAGAGTACTATAGTTTTCCTTGCAAAGATTTTTGACTTCTTTAGTTAGATTAATTCCAAAGTATTTCATTTTCCTCAGAAAAGGTATTGTTTCTATAATTTCCTTCTCAGTGTGTTTGTTTTCTGTGTAGAGGAATGTTATTGACTTTTGTGTATTGACTTTGTATCCTGCTATGCTACTAAATTTGTGCATTAATTCTAGAAGCTTCTTGGTGGGTTTTTTTTTGGATCTTCACAGTAAAGCAACATGTCATCTGCTAATAATGATAATTTAACTTCTTCTTTACCTATTCTTATTCCTCTTATTTCTCTATCTTCTCTAATGGCTCTAGCTCATGATTCCAGAGCTATATTGAATAGTAGGGTTGATAGAGGACATCCTTGTCTTGTACCAGATCTAATAGTAAAAGATTGCAGCTTTTCCCCATTTAGAATCATGTTAGCAGTTGGATTTTCATAAATGGTTGTTATCAGATTGAAGTAGAGGCCTTCTATTCCAATTTTCTGTAGGACTTTGAACATGAATGAGTGTTGGACTTTATCAAATGCTTTCTCTGCACCAATTGAGATGATCATTGGTTTTTAGATTTCAGTCTATTAATATAGTGTATTACATTTATAGATTTTTCAAATACTGAATGATCCTTGCATCCCTGGGATGAATCCTACCTGGTCATGGTGTACAATTTTCTTTATGATTTGCTGCATTCTATTTGCTATGATTTTATTGAGGATTTTTCCATCTATGCTTCTGAGGGAGCTCAGCCTGTAGTTGTCTTTTTTGGTTGTGTCTATAATACTTGCCTCCAGGAATGATTTTGATAACATTACTTCCTTTTCAATTTCCTTGAAAAGTTTGAGGAGTATAGTGCATATATCTTCTTTACATTTCTTGTAGAATTCAGCTTTGAATCCACCAGGGCCTGGACTTTTCTTGTCAGTAGGATTTTTATCACATCTCATATTCCTTTGATTGTTATTGGGCTATTGAGAGTGGATACATCTTCTTCATTCAGTTTTGGTAATTTGTACCTTTTTAGGAATCTGTCAATTTCGTCTGTGTGTTCTATTCAGTGAGAGTAGATTCTCAATGTAGCTATTAATAATCTTCTGAATTTCCACTGGGTCTTGTAATTACACCCTGTTCATTCCTAATTACTTGTATTTGAATTTTTTCTTTCTTCTTTTGATGACGTTATCTAGGAGCTTATTGACTTTATTTAATTTTTCAAAGAACCAACTTCTTTTTTTTTTTTTTTTTTTTTTTTTTTTTTTTTTTTTGTTGTTGTCCTTTTTGAGACAGGGTCTCACTATGCAGTTCAGGCTGGCCGCGAGCTCACTTTGTAGCTCAGGCTGGTCTCGAACTCACAACAATCCTCCTGCCTCAGCCTCCCGAGTGCTGGGATTACAGGCAAGAACCAATTTCTTGATTCATTGATTCTTTGAACTTTTTATTCATCTCAACTGTGTTCATTTCTGCTCTAGTTTTTATGGCTTCCTCTCTTCTTTGGGCTCTGGGTTTGGTTTGCTCTTCCTTTTCTAGTTATTGGAAGTGCAGCACTAGTGTATCATTTTGTTCCCATTCTGTTTTCCTAATGTGTGAGTTCACAGCTATAAATTTCCCTCTGAGAATCACTTTAATTACATCCCATAAATTCTGACAAGTTGTGCTTGCATTTTGACTGAACTGTAGAATTGAATTTCTTGTTTAATCTCATCTGTGACCTATTAATTGCTGAGTAGGGTGTTGATTGATTTTGATATAGTTAGTTTTTTTTTGTTTCTTTGTCATTTATTTCCAGTTTCATTGCACTGTAGTCATATAATATGCGTGAGATTATTTCTGTTTTCTTGCATACATTTAGGCATGACCTATGGACTTTTATGTGGTCTATTTTAGAAAATGACCAATGTGCAGATGAAAAAATATGTATTCAGCTGTGGTTGGGTGGAACATTCTGTATATGTCCACAAAGTCCATTTGTTTCAAGCTCTTGTTTCAATTCTGCTACTTCCTTGCTAATTTTTTGTCTGGTTGATCTGTTCTTTTGGGATAAGGGAGTGTTAAGTTCTCACTTTAAGACTGTGGTATTGAATAGCAGACTTTTCATAGCCATTAAAATTTGTCTTATATAGTTGGGTGCTCCTTTGTTTGGTGCATAGATGTTATCAGTGTTATCTCTTCCTATTGAATTTTTCCCCTAACCAATATATAGTGGCCTTCTTTATTTCACTTGATTATTCTTGGTTTGAAGTTGAGACTGTCTGAGAACAGTATTACCCCTACATTTTTTGATGCGCTGGAGTGTGTAGTATTGTTTTCTGTCCTATGACTTTCAGTCTATGAATTTCTTTATGTGTTATTTCCTTGTATACAGGATATTGTTGGATTTTGTTTCCTAATCCACTATGCCAGTCTATTTCTCTTAATTGGTGAATTGAGTTCATTTACATTGATGGTTATAATTGAGATGAATTAACTTAATCCTGACATGTTATTTACCTGCTGTTCTTTACTCCATTTTTGTCTTGTGTTTAATTGTTTGCCCCATTTAGTGGGTTTCTTCTGTTCTAATTCATGCGGTTCTGTGCATTTTTAGTTCCCTTCTAGAACATCTTTCATTAGCCTGTATAGGCATGGTTTTGTCATCATAAAATTCTTTAGATTTTCTTTGTCATGGAAGTATTTCACTTCTCCATCAAACTTGAGAGTTTTTCAGGGTATAGTAGTCTTGGCTGGAATTTGTTTTCATAGAGGACTTGAAGTACTCTGCTCCATGGTCTTCATGCCTTCAAGGTTTGTGAAATCAGCCATAATTCTGATGGGTTTTCCTTTGAATGTGCTTCTTTTCTCTAGTAGCTTTCAGTATGCTATTTTTGTGCTAGATTTCTGGGATCTTGATTATTATATGTGTTGGTGTGTTTCAATTAGGTTGAGGTTACTTGGTGTTCTGTATGCTTTGGTTACCTGGATGTTGGATTGTTTCTTCATATTTGGTAAGTTTTCTACTATTACTTCTGCCCATATCTTTTTAATGTCATTTGTATTGACTCCTTTATTCTCACTGATGCCAATTAATCTCACATTGTTAATTTTTGCATTATCTTGCAAGTGATATTATTCTTTCTTGCATCTTAGTTGTTTTAAAGAGAACTTTCCTTACATTTTCACTAGCTACACCAGCGTCTTGAAGATCTGAATTTCTGTCTTCACTTTCAATCAAACGGTTTTGCAAGCTTGTGATTGAGATTTTAAGTTTATTTGTATTTCTTTAACTCATTTTTCTAATCTCTTCTATCTTTTTTATTGATGTGTTCTTTAGAGATAGTTATCAATTCTTTTACTGCAGAGTGTTTCAGATTGTGTTCCCTCCATATGTTTCTGTATTTGATCCTTTACTTCAGATGCTATGAATTCAGAGATTTCTTTTTTAGTTTAGAAATTAATTTCGCTCTGGAATTCTATATACTTCTTTTTTTTTTTTTTTTATCTTTTTGAGACAGGGTGTCACTATGCAGTTCAGGCTGGCCTTAGCTCACTTTGTAGCTCAGGCTGGTCTCGAATACACAACAATCCTCCTGTCTCAGCCTCCCGAGTGCTGGGATTACAGGCATGAACCACCACGCCTGGCTGGAATTCTATATACTTCTGACATTATTAATTCATATATTTCTGCTGAGCTAGTGTCTTCTGCTCTTTTTCTGAGTGGGATTTGGGTTTCCTCCATATTTTTCTGCATTTGATTCTTTAGTTTAGATGCTATTAATTCAGATTTTTTTTTAATTTTCAATATGAGTTCCTCTATACCTTTCTGAAGTTGTTTCTTTATTTCAGATGCTATTGCTTCATTGATTTCAGCTGTGTGATTCCTAATTTCTTCTGTGCTAGTGTCCTCTGTACTTGTTACTGGTGGCTTGGGTCTGGTTTGTATAACACTGTGTTCTGATCTTTGTTGTTGAGCTTTGGTGTAGTTATATCCTTAGCTCCTACTGAAATTCAGGTGTAAGTCTAGAAAATTCGAATATATCCAGTTGTGGGTGGCTTGGGTCTGGTGGCTGTACTCAGCTCCTTCATGCTGCCACCCTTGGGAGTGCACCTGTTGTGCCCCTCTGGCAAGATGTCCTGCTCCTGGACTAGCTGGGTGGCTCTGTCCCCTACTTTTTCTGCAAGGACTACAGCTGCAGAGTTTCACCATAGGCCTGTATGCCAGGCCTGGGCTACATCTGAGGAGAACAAAGGGGCTGGGGAGGGGTCGAGGGAAGCTCTCCCACACACTCCCCATGCCTGGGCTAGGGCTGGATCTGCAGTCTTGAGAATGTGGCAGAAGTTCTCACTCACTTGGCTGGCCAGGGGTGCAATAGAATTTTGGAGGGTGTCTCAAGGGCACAGAAGGGGGTCTCACTCAGGAGGTGTGCCTGGGTTTGGACCGGATAGATCCCACTGGTGCAGGGTAGCTGGAAGCTACACTCCTCAGGCCTGGGCCAGACCTCTATTTTTTCTTTCTTACATTTATTCTTTTCCTCATTCTAGATTTTTTTTCCCATTGAACTTCCCATTTCACAGTATTTGTTGTACATTCTAGATTTTCAGGTTCTGGCATTAGTGAGATAATACTATGTTTGCACATATGGATTTGATTTATGTCATTTACCAACATAGTCTCTAGCTGAATCCATTTATCTACAAAATCCTCACTTTTATCCTATTACAGCTGAATAATTTTCCACTGTGTAAGGACACTATATTTTTATCAGTTCCTCAGTTGATTGGAACTTAGGCTGTTTATAAGATTTAGCTATGACAAATTGTGCTGCTATAAACATGCATGCATATATATATATATATATATATATATATATATATAGTTATGATTATTTCAGTAATTTTTGAAAATGTGTAGGAGCAGAACAGCTGGCTTCAATAATATTTCCAATCCTAGCTTTTTAAAAATGAATTTCTGACAGGGTCTACAGTATGTTCAGGGTCTCACTGCATAGGTCTGAGTTGTGATTCTCTTGTTTTCAGCCTCCCAAGCACTGGAATTACTGGTGCATGCCACCACAAACAGTCTTAATCACCATCTCAGCATGCTCTGGGGACAGGGCCGAACTCTGGGGATCAAACTCTGTCCACTGTGCTTTGCCTAAGCAGGTACTTTAGTCCACTGAGGTGTCTGGCAGACCCTAATCCTACCTTTTTGGGGAATTTCTACACTGATTTCCATTTGGTGGGAGTGCACTTTTACCAAAACTGGAAAAGGGCTCCTTTTTCCCCACAGCCTCTCCAGCATTGGTTGTTGGGTGACTGCTTCATGATAGCCATTCTTTGTGGCATAAGGTGGTATCTTGGAGATGTCTTTGCATCTCTTGATTGACCAATGATGTTGAACATTTTTTTCATATATTTATTTGCCAATGAATCTCTAAATTCGTGACATGCTTATTTATCTCAGATGTACATTTTTCGACTGCATGTTTCAATTTTGGAGGCCTGATTTGTAGTTGTTGTTTTATGTTTCTGATAAGGGTCTTTTTCTGAAGGATAGTGTACTGTAATTTTTTCCCACTTCATGGGTTTGCTTCTTTTCTGTTGGTGATTTCTTTTGACATGTAGAAACTTTTCAAAAATTACAATCCCCATTGTTGATTCTTTGAAGTCTTTCCTGTACAGTTTGATTTTTGTTGATGAAGTGTTTACCTACTCACATGTCTTTAAGAATTCCACATACTTTCTCTTCCAGAAGATTTAGGTTTTTAGATGTAATATTAAATCTTTGATCCATTTTAATGGTAGTTTTGTGCATGGTGATAGGCATAGGTCTGTTTTAAGGCTTTATTATGGGGAAAGCCATTATTTCTACCATTGTTTGAAAACAGCCTGAATCCCTTCCAATTAACTTATTGGGCCTCTTTGTCAAAGATGAGGTGGCTGAGTGTGCTTGTAGTTTCTTCTACACATCTAATCTGTTTGATTGATCTTTGGGCTTTTCTTATGCCTGTACCATGCTAATTTTTATACAGTATCTTTGTAGTATAATTTCAAGTCAAGGATTGTAACGTATCCTAACTTTTCTCTGTTGCTCAGGATTGCTTGTGCTATTTAGGTCTTTTCTGGTACAAGAATAATTTTAGGAATTTTTTTTAGATCTGTGAGGTATATTGATGATATTTTAATTGGAATTGCATTAAATATATATAAAAACTTGGAGAATATATCCATTGTCACAACGTTGGTTGTTGCTACCCATGAGAAAAGAATATCTCTCCATTTTCTGAAATCCTATTCGATAAGTTTTTTAGAATGCTATAATTTTCATTGTATAAATCTTTTACTTCCTTTGTAAAACTGATTTCCTAAGTACTTCAAATTTTGGTTATTACTGTGAAAGTCATGGTTTTCACAGTTTCTATTGCATTGCATTCACTGTGCATGTATAGAACTGCTGCTCATTTTTTTTTTGAGGGGGTGTTGGGTCTACAGGGTCTCACTACTAGACCAGACATGTAGTAATTCTCCTGTTTTTAGCTTCCCAAGTGCTGGGATGCAGGCGTGCACCGCTACACCCTGTCTCAGTTGCCATCTCAGAGTGTCCCAGGGATAGCATCAGCATGGCAGGCGTGGGGATTGAACCACGGCCTCTGCGCCTGCTTGCAGGCACTTTAATCTGTGGAGCTATTTGGCCAGGTCTGCTATTGATTTCTGAGTATTTTGTATCGTGCTATGCTTCTGACTTTGGTTATTAAATCTACTAGTCATTTAGTGGAGTTTTTGGGGTCTTGTACCATGTCATTTCATCTTTAAATAATGATAAATTCACTTCTTCTTTTCCAAAAATTATTCATTTTCTTCCTGTTACTAATGCCTTTGGCTAATGTTTCCAGAAGTATATCGAACAGAAAAGGTGGCAATGGACGTTTTTATCCTTTTCATGATTTTAAATTGAAGGCCTTAATTTTTTCCCCTAAGTATAATGATGGATGTTGGCTTGTCATAGCTCTCTTTTATCAGATAGAGGTAAAGATTATTTTGATTTTCTGTAATTTTTTTTTATTATGAAGGCGTGTTGAACTTGTCAAAAGGTTTTACTGCATCTATTGAGACGATGAAGTGATTTTCATCTGTGGCTGTATTGATGTGGTGTATTACATTTATTGTTTTGCATATATTCAATCAACATTGCATTCCTGGGATGAGTCAGACATAGTTGTGATGTGTATTCTTCTTGATGACTTGCTACATTCTGTTTGCTAGTATTTTATGGAGGATTTTTGCATCTGTGTTCGTAAGATAGCTTGGCCCATAGTTTTCATTTTCAGTTGGATCCTTCTGTGTTTTGATTAACAGAGTAATACTTTCTCTCCTGAATGAGTTTGGGAGAATTGCTTCCCTTTCAGCTTCTTTCTTTTCTTTTTGTTCTCCCTTTCAATTTCACTGAAGAGTTTAAGAAGAGTTGGCATTGTGTTCTCTCTAAATTTCTTGTAGAATTCATCTATGAGTCCATCATGACCTGTGCTTTCTTATTGGTAATTTTTCTACTACATTTTCAATTTCATTGGTTGATATGGATTATTCATAATTTTTTATCTTTTGAATTAGCTTTAGCAGTTAATGTGCATCTAGGAATCTGTCCATTTCCTTTGTATTTTTCATTCTGTGAGAATAAACATTTTGGAAATGGTTGATGATAATCTGAATTTCTACAGCATATGTAGTGATTTCACCATTTTCATTTCTCATTGAGTGAATTTGATTTTTTTTCTTTTTGTTTTTTAATGAGGTTGGCTGAGGGTTTATTAACTTTTTGTTATTCTTTCAAAGAACCAACTCATTACTTCTTTGTACTATGTTCTTTCTCTTCATTGCACTTATTTCTGCACTGATCTTTATACTTTCCTTTCCTCTTTGGGCTTTGGACTTGACTTTCTCTTTTTTGGAACTTGAGGTGCAGCATAAGATTGTTTATTTAGTATCATTCTGTTTTCCTGATGTGTGAATTTATTGCTATTAATTTCCCACTTAAATCAAGTTTCTTTGAATCCCACAGGTTTTGGTAAGTTGTATCTATATTTTCATTAGATTGTAGATATTGTTGAAATTTTCCTTCAGTTTCATCACTATCTCATTAATTTTTCAGGAGGGTGTTATTTAGTTTCCATGTGTTAACAGAGTTTTTGCTATTTATTTGTCAATAATTTCTAGTCTCATTGGACTATGATCTGCACATATTCATGGGATAATTTTAATTCCTTTCATTTACTTAAGCACGTTCTGTGCTTAACTATGTGATCTATTTTGGAGAACATCTCATCTGCAACTGTGAAAAATGTTTATTCTGATGCTGTTGGGTGGAACATTATGAAAAGGTCTCCTGAGTCAGTTTTTTCACCAGTTTGGTTTAGTTCTGTTATTTCTTTGCTCATTTTTTGCATGATCTATCTTTTGGTGTCAACTTGGTGTTAAAGTCCTGCAATACATTTACTAAAGTAAATGCTCATTAGATTTTTCACTTCTGTTAAAATTTGTCTTATATAGTTTGGCATGCCTATATTGGCTGATATATATTTATAATTGTTATTTCTTCATCTTGAAGTTGTCCCCTAACAAGTACATAGTGCTCTACTATGTTTCTTTTAATCACATTTGGTTTGAAGTTGATATTTTTCAGCAATCTAAACAGCTACCTTTGCTTTTTTTTCTGGGTTTTTGGCACATGCAGTATTGTTTTCCATCCTTTGACATTAAGTCTATTAATTTCTTTTTGAGGTAAATGTTTTTCTTTTGTTCAGCATGCTGTTGGATTTTCTCAATCACTCTAACAGTCCATTTCCTTTCATTGATGAATTGAGACAATTTTGATAGTTATAACTGGTATGTACTGGCTTGTCTTTGTTATGTTGTCTTCCTACTATGGGATTCAGACATATTCCATAGCTTAATTGATTCCTCAGCTTTGTAGCTATTTTTTTTATTGTTGAAGTTGTGGTTATCTTTATCTCTTTCTAAAATATTTTTCAGTACTCTTTGTAGGGTTGGTTTGGCTGTCATACATTTCTTCAGTTGTTCTTTGTCATAGAAGTATCTAATCTCTTCACTAAGTTTGATAATTTTGTAGGATACATCAATCTGGGTTGAAAGTTGTTTTCTTTCAGGACATCAAATATCTTACTCCAAGCTCTTATTGATTTGATGGTCTGTGTTGGGAAATATACCATATTTCTGTTGGACTTTATATGATAGGTGATCTGTTTCTTCTAACAGACTTAAGAATTCTGTTCTTTTGCTCCATTTCTGAGACTTTATGTGTATAGATGAAGACTTTTTTGACTAAGCTGGCTAGAGTTCTATATGCTACAGCTATGTGTATATATCAGATTCTTTTTACCATGTTGAGTAAGTTCTCTGCTACTACTTCTACAAATGCTGTTTTTATATATTTTGTTTATTTCCAGCTATTTTGTTGATGCATGTTAGTCCTATATTATTTTTCTTTGCATCATCTTGCTTTTGTCATATTGTTATTTCCTGGTTTCTTGTTATCTTTAAGAAATGTTTCATTTTGTATTCAGGATTTAATGATGAATGAGGCCAAATATGGGCAAGGCTTTCAGGATTTTGAATTGGTGCAGAGTTGTGCTCTGAAAGGCATTTTCAGGTTGTTGTGTTAGTCAGGACTCCTTACTGGTCTTTAGGATTAAGAGGAGTGGCTAGATTTTGCAAATTCTTGAGTTAAGGCTGACTGAGTGGCGGCTAACCTACACGGTTTCTCCAGCAGTTTTCAGGGCAATTATCGTAAGAGGGTCTCAATCTATTCCTTTTAAACTTAGACATAACTGCATAAACATGCTTTATCTCCAAATGAAAACAAGTAAGTTTGTAATACCATGTGCCATGATCTGACAACTTTGCCTAAAACTAACAACATAGAAATTCATTTCTTTAAGTCATAATAGTTTCAGCATTTTTCAAAAGTTGAAGAAAAAATCTTTTCTGAGACACCAGGTAAAACCTTAGTTTTTCAGTAAATTCAATAAGTCTTACATTCATATTATGTTACCAAACATAATGTCACAGGTAAAACATTTTCCTTCTAAAAGAAAGAAATAGAGTTACAGAAAACAACTGATCAAAACAAGAGCACAACCGGCATCACAAATAGTAAATATTTTTGTCCATATCTATCAACCTAGAAACATAGTAGTGTTCTGTGAGCTACAAATAAATTTAATAGCCCCATGCCTCTGATCTTGGACATTTTTGTTAGGCTTACTCAAGTCTAAGACTAAAGCTTTCACGGTAGATATTCCACATTCTTGGTATCTCCAATTTCATATGTAACTGGTGTGCCTCTCAAGTAGTTCCCTAAGCTTTTTACACTACCATATTAGGAGCTCCTTGCATGGCTTCCCCAGTTTTCCTTTGAAATTTAGGTGAAAGTCTGCCTTAACCTACAACTACATAGCCAGGGGAACCAGCATCAACTGGGTAAAAGAAGACTTGCTGTCAGTGAGACCATTAGGCAGGCCTACCTAAATCATGGTTGTACAGACTTCCAGATGCCTGTATATCTGAGCACTGTGATTTGAGTCCCTGGATACCAATTGCTAGGATGCCAGTCTGAAACTTTTGTCAAATGCAAGCTTGACAATTTTTGCATGATTGAACTTTCAATAAGTGAAGTGTTGCTGATTTCTATAGTTACTCAAAGTATCAGTTTTTGTAGTTGTTTTATATTTTATTGATTTTTTTTGTCCAAGTCAAAGTATTTGGTTTCTTTGAATGACATTAGTCTCTTAAGAGGCCATATCTCTTTTGCCTGAAACTTCACACTTGATTCCCTTTGGGCCTAAATTTACTGTTCTATATGATTGTGCTCTACAGTTTGCTCTTGATTCTCACTATACATCTATCAGTAATTATCCAGCAAGACCCATGGCACAACCTAAATGCTGAACGGCCCTGAAATTTTTGTTGCTGGAACAATTTGCCTACTCTTCTTAATGTGGGAATTGTCAGGATGTGTGCAGAATATAGAGAAATTATTTTCAAGAGTGTAACACACATGCCCTTCAGTCCAATTAACAATAGAATATATTTTAAAATAAAGTTTTCTGAGCCCTGCTGTTAGATTTCATGCTCACTCATCATCTCTACTTAAAATATTGTTTCTAGTTTACATCTTTATACTTTCTGGTTTATATCTTTATACTTTTCAAATTTCTCTCACAAAGCAGTTCTAAGGATTGATTTCCTCTTGGTCAGGTGTAATCACAGAAAGAAGCCCATGTCTCCAATCCTGATTACTGTACTACATGTTTCTGTCACCAAGACATGATACTGCACATGTAGCTTAAAGGAAAACATCATTTTGCTCATGGCTTCTGTCCATAATCTCCTGTTTCTCAATTTGAAACATCGTTGTGCAATGTATGCTGGTGTAACGTTAATTCATGCAAGATAAGAAGCAGATCAGTGAAACAATGCCAGAGAAAAGTGGTTATATACCAAACATAGTACACATGGTTACACATCTGTCACCCACTCAGCCACACCTAACTGTGCTTGACTAATCCCTTGCATTTGTTTAATCTTTTAGAGTTCACAAGTCCAAATATTATAGATAATAGTCAACCAATGTCATTCCAACAGCATCCATCAATTTTTCCAGGTTCTGTTTTTTCTGAAAACGTATTATTCCTGTTCTCATCTTAAAAGGTAGTCTTAAAGTCTTCACAATGCAAGAACTATGTAAGCTTTAAGAATTATTTTATCTTGTTTAACTAATTATCAGAATTTTTTGTGTGTGTGGAACCAGGAATTGAACTCAGGCACTTGAGCTTGCCAGGGAAGCACTTATTCCACTGAGCCATCTCTCCAGCCCCAATTTAAAATATTTTTAAATATACTATTTCATTATGTTCTCTTTTCCATAGTTAAGGTTTCAGAAGACTATATATATACATGTACATAATGTCTACATCTATGTCTACATCTCCATCTATATCTGTATCTATCTATCTAGCTATGTCTTTTACATTTTAATAGCAGATACATTACTCAGATATGCACTTCTTTAATTTTCCATCTGAAATATTGTCATAAATTTATATGTTGGTTGTATCATTTATTTTACCTTTTAAAAAATAAGATTTTTCGCAGCACTGGGACGGGAAAATCTCGTGTTTCCTCGTGGGAAAACACGAGGTTCACTATGAGTTTGAGCTGTGTAATGACCCTGTACAAATATATTTAAAAAAACAAGGGGCCAGTGAGATGGCGCAGTGGAATAAGTGATTCCTTGGCAAGCACAAAGGCCTAGTTCAATCCCTGGTTCTGCCAGAAAGAAAATAAAATAACCAAAATTAAAAAATAACAAAAAAAGATGATTATGGCTACCAATCTTTGATTCATCAATTCACTTTTCTGTGCTACTTGTTGAGTAGGAACTGTCTTTTAAACTTAAACATCCATGAAAACACACGAAATGTAAAAATAGATCTTCTAATTTTGTAGCTGAAACAGAGTTGGTAGAAAGAGAAAAAAAATACCCAATCACTGATGCCATTAATTCCCAATAACGAAAGGATAAAGATTTCATGGTACAATACACAATGGATTACTTCTCAGCCACAAAACGCAAGGAACTTCTATAGTCTGTAATGGTATGAACAACCCTGGAATATACATTCAATGAAAGAATCCCAACACAGGATATCAACACTGTGCATATGTAAACCATATACAAACATTGCACATATATAAATCACATATAAATAATGAATAATCTCACTTCTACGTATAGTCTCAAAATGTTGAATTCACGAAGTTAAGATATATAGAATATTGGTCACCAGAATGAGGGCTGTTAGTCTTTTATATTTTTTATTCATTTTTTCTAGCCTCAAGCTTGATTTATTTAATTTGATTATATTTTATGGAAGAATAAATAGCAATGAGACAGTTTCAAATCAAAATAGCAGGACAGATTCAACAATTAATGCATTGCATATTGTTTTGTAGTGTTTTTCTGTCATACAAGGTGCATACATGATATTCTATTTACAAATACTATTAGAGCAAATGTCTCTAATCAATGAATTAAGAGACTGTAGCTGTAAAGTATCTTATTTTTTAAAGCTGAATTATAGTATGCTTTCAATAATTAATACTTTTTACATTGTTATCTTCCTAGTGGCTGTCAATAGTACAAGAAGCTGACAGAATATCCTGTCCAAAACCTCAGTGCAAATCTTTCTTCTCACAGAATTATGCAGAAGTACTGCATATTTATGCTAACTGTACTGTATATACAAACACAGAATGGTTCTTCATCTGTATCCCCTTTTTTGTTTAGTCCTGTCAGAGATTGGCAATCCATTGTCATTCAATTATTATAGGTGACTGCACTCAAGAAAACAATCAAACTAAGTCCAGTAGTCCACAATAATAGTGGGTTATCTGAAGAAGGTGTTTACTGGAGTCATTTACAGCTCAGCTTATTATTATGGCCTTATTTTATATACCTCATTTTTATGCTTTTCTGATGGATGGTTAAAACTGTGATGAAGTAAGACCTATATAACAAAAAATGTAACTTTTGCATCTGATGATGTTGGCCAAGTACCCTCAGGGTTTATACTCATTCTGAAGATCTTTGTCAGTGTAGCCATGTGGAAAAGTTACAGCCATTGCTTGACCAGTTTGCTCTCTGAGAGAGCCTGAGAGAAAGTTTTGTTTCCATTTGATTCTCCATAGGCACACTATACATCATCAATGATATTCCTCTATGGCTCGAGGAATAATCTCGATCAGAAAATTTGGGGAACAACTGAGTTACATGATGTTACATTACAGGTTCTGCTATGTCCTGAGACTTCACTGACCTTGAAAGGCTAAAGCTAAAATGTTAGCTGAACTAGTAGCCCTTCCATTTCTCCAATTTTCCATCGGTGAATGTACATTGTTAACCATGCAGAAGAGAAGCTGCTTAGTACCATGTAACATATGCAGTTCAGTTTACCCTAACTATCTGACTAAATTCTTTTTAATTCTTGTTATACATTTCTATTTGCATTTCTTCTTTGGATTTCTTATACTAGGGAGACTATACGATACATGTCTGTCTGGTTTATTTCAGTTATGCATATATGTTCAAGTGGCATCCACTTAAACATAAATGCTTCAATTTTATCATTCTTTCTAGCTGAGTGATTTTCCATAAAAATACCACATCTCTTTCAACCTTTTTCCTCATCTGACAGACATCTTGGTTGTTTCCAAGATTTTTTTATCACAAATTGTGCTGCTATAAACGTAGGTACAAACATATCACTATGATATGATGTTTTCAGTTCCCCTGGGAAAATTCCCAGTAGGGGGATAGCTGGCTTGAATGGGATTTCCAGTCCTGCTTTTGTGAGGAGTCTCCATACTGAACTCCACAATGGTTGCACCACTCTACATTCTCACCAGCAGTGGATAAGTGTACCCTTTTCCCCACATCCTCTCCAACATTTGCTGTTGTTTGATTTATTTATGATAGCCATTCTTTCTGGCATGAGATGGTATCTCAGTGTTGTTGTAACTTGCATTTCATGGATGGCTAACAATCTGGAGCATTTTCTCATATATTTATTCGCTTCTTTAATTTCATCCTCTAAGAAGTGTGTATTCATCTCATATGTGCATTTCTAGATTGGGTCTTTAAACTTGAGGGCCCTAATATATTTTAGTTCTTTATAAATTCTAGAGAACAGACCATTGTGTGAATGCTTATTAGTTAAGAATTTTTCAAAATTTGTGGGTTGTCTTTTCACTTTGTTGGCAATTTCTTTTGATGTGCAAAATTTCTCAAGAAAAATTGATCCAGGGTGCTAATTCTTTCAAGTGTTTCCAGTGTGAATACATGTTTGCTCATCAACTCTTTGCCTACCCCTATGTCTTCAAGAGTTCCTCCTGCTTTCTTTTCCAGGAGATTGTTTCTGTTTTAATGTTTAGATCCTTAATCCATTTTGACTTTAACTTAGTACATGGTGATAAACCCTGGTTAAGTTTTAGTTTTTGAAGTGTAGAAAGCCAGTATTTTCTGCACGATTTGTTAGAGTCAATCTTCTTTCCAGTGAGCATGCTTGGAGCCTTTGTTAAAGATCAGGTCCCTGAGTGTGTTTGCAGAAGCCTCTGCATGTTCTAATCTATTCCTTTGATCCTCGTGTCTATTTCATTGCCAATACTATGTTGATTTTATTACAGTGGCTCTGTAGTATAATTTCACGTAAGGAATTGTGATGCCTCCTGCCATGCCTTTTCTGGTCAGGATTGCCTTTGGTATTCTAGGTCTTTTCTTGTTCCAAATAAGTTTTAGAAACTATTTCTCTAGGTCTGTGAGGTATGTTGTTGGCAGTTTGATGGGGATTGCATTAAATCTGGACAACAATTTTGGGAGTAAGGCCATCTTCACGATGTTGGCTCTTCCTATCCAGGAGCATGGAATATCTTTCCATTTTCTGAAATCCATTCTAATCTCTTTTCTAAGGATGTTGTAATTTTCCATGAAAAGATCTTTGACTTCCTTGGTTAAGTGAATTCCAAGGTATTTCATTTTCCGCAGTGCTATTATAAAAGGTATTGTTTCTATAGTTTCCCTCTCAGCGTGTTTGTTTTCTGAGTAGAAGAGTGCTATTGACTTTTGAGTATTGACTTTGTATCCTGCCTTGCTACTGAATTTATGTGTAAATTCTAGTAGCTTCTTAGTGTAATTTTTTGGGTATTCCGAGTAAAGTGTCATATCATCTGCAAATAGTGATAATTTACCTTCCTCTGTACTTATTCTTATTCCTTTTATTTCTCCTTCTTGTCTAAGGGCTTTTGCTAATGTTTCCAAAACTATATTGAACAGTAGGGGTGATAGAGGTTATCATTGTGTTTGCCAGAATAAAATATTTCAGTTTTTTCCTATTTAGAATGATTATAGCCATTGGGTTGTCATAGATGGCTTTTATCAAACTGAGGTAGAGGCCATCTATTTCCACTTTTCTGTAGAGCTTCAAATATGAATGACTGGTGGATTTTGTCACAGGTTTTTCTTCATCAATTGAGTTGATTATGTGGCTTTGGGATTTCAGTCTGTTAATATAGTGTATTGCATTTATAGATTTTTGAACATTGAACTATATTTGCATTCCTGGGTTGAATCCTACCTGGTCATGGTGTATGATCTTCTTGATGATTTGCTGTATTCTGTTTACTAGGATTTTATTGAGGATTTTTGAATCTATTTTCATGAGGAAGATTGGCCTGTACTTGTCTTTTTTAGTTGTGTCTTTCTCTGGTTTTGAAATCAGTATAATACTTGTCTCCAGGAATGATTTTGGGAGGACTGCTTCCTTTTCAATGTCATTGAAGAGTGTCAGGATTGTAGGGAATATATCTTCTATAAATTTTTATAGAATTCAGCTGTAAATCCCTGAGAACCTGGCCTTTTCTTTGTCAGCAGGCTTTTTATTACATTTTGTATTTCCTGTGCTGTTATTGGATTTTTGAGATTTGCTATATTTTCTTGATTCAGTTTTGGTAATTTGTATCTTTCAAGGAAGGTGTCCATTTCTTCTGTGTCTTCTATTCCGGGAGCATAAAGATTCTCTAAGTAGTTATTGATAATCTTCTGAATTTCCATTGTGTCTGTGGTAATTTCCCCCTTTTCTTTCTTTATTGCTTGTATTTGAATTTTTTCTTTCCCCTTTTTGATGAGGTTGGCTAGGGACTTAAGAATTTTATTTAGTCTTTCAAAGAACCAGCTTTTTGGTTTGTGGATTCTTTGAACTATTTTCTTCATCTCAATTGAATTAATTTCTGCTCTAATCTTTATGATTTCTTCCTGTCTTTGCGCTCTGGGTATCATTTGCTCTTTTTCTAGTTGTTAGTGATGCAACATTCGGGTGTTTATTTGTTCCTGTTCTGTTTTCGTAATGTGTGAGTTCATAGCTATGATTTTTCCTCTAAGAACTGCTTTCATCGCATGTCATAAATTCCGTTAAGTTGTGCTTGAATTTTCATTGAATTGTAGATATTGTTGAATTTCTTCTATAATTCTTCTGTGACCCATTGATTGCTGAGTAGTGTGTTGTTTAATTTCCATACATTTAGCAGGTTTTTCTGCTTTCTTTTGTAGTTTATTTCTAGTTTCATTGCACTGTGGTATGACAGTATGCATGGGATAATTTTCCTTTTCTTGCATATACTTAGCCATGACCTATGGACTAGTGTATGGTCTATTTTAGAAAATGACCTGTGTGCAGCTGAAAAAATGTGTATTCAGCTTTGGTTGGGTGGAACTCTCTGTATATGTCTACCAAGTCCACTTATTCCAAGCTCTGGTTCAGTTCTGCTACTTCCTTACTAATTTTCTGTCTGGTTGACCTATCTTTTAGAGATGAGGGGGTGATAAGGTCTCCTGTTAAGATTGTGGTCTTCAATATTGGATTTTTCATGTCCTTTAAGATTTGTCTTACATAGTAGAATGCTCCTGTGTCTGGTGCACAGATATTTATGAGTGTTACCTCTTCCTCTTGAATTTTTCCCCTAGCCAATATGTAGTGGCCTTTTTTGTCTTGTTTGATCATTCTTGACTTGATGTTAAGATTGTCTGAGAACATAATTACTACTGTTGCTTTTTCCTGTGGTGCTGGGGCATTGTTTTCCATTCTTTGTCTTTGACCATATGAATGTCTTTTTGAGTTAAATGCATTTCTTTTATACAGAATATTGTTGGATTTTGTGTCTTAATCCACTGTGCCTCTATTTCTCTTAATTGGTGAAATGAGTCCATGCACATTGGTGGTTATAATTGAAATATGTTGAGTTATGATTGTCATGGTATTTACGTGCTGTGGTTTACTCCATTTCTCCTCAGTTTATTTGTGTGCCCTGTTTAGTGAATTCCTTCCATCCTCATTCATGGAGTTCTGTTCATTGTGGTCTCTCTCTAGAACATCTTTCAGCAGCCTGTGTAGGGATGGCTTTGTCATCATGAAATTCTTTAGTTGATCTTTGTCAAGGAAGTATTTCACTTCTCCATCAAACTTGAAAGAGAGTTTTTCACAATATAAAAATTTGGGCTGGAATTTTTTTTCATACAAGACTTGAAAAACTACTCTATGTTCTCCTTGCCTTCATAGTTTATGTAGAGAAATTACCCATAATTCTGATGGGTTTTCCTCTGAATGTAATTGCTTCTTTTCTCTAGCAGCTTTTAGTATATTGTTCTTGTTGTGAATTTCTGGGATCTTGACTATTATATGTCTTGGTGTGTTTTTACTTGTTTTCAAATTATTTGGTGTTCTGTATGCTTTGGTTACCTGAATGTTAGATTATTTCCTCATATTTAGGAAGTTTTCTGCTATTATTTCTGCCCATATTCTTTTTATATCGTTTGTATTGACTCCTTCATTCTCACTGAAGCCAGTTAATCTCACATTGTTCATCTTGGTGTCATCTTGCAGGTGATGGATTATTTTTCCCTGCATCGTTGTTGTTTTTAAGAGATCCTTTCTCACCTTTTCACTAGGTGCACCAGCATCTTCAAAATCTGAATCTCTTTCTTCTCTATAATTCAAATAGTTTTGTACCCTCATGATTGAGATTTTAAGTTATTCTATATCTCTTTGACTCTGCTTCATGCAATCTATTTCTTTTCTGTATTGCTTATTCCAGGAATTCATCATATTTCTGATCTCTATTTTTTTTTATCAATGTCTTCTTTAGACGTAGCTATTAATTCTGTTACTGTAGTTTTTTCCAAATTGGGTTTCCTCTGTATATTTCCAGAATTGATTCTCTACTTTAGATGCTATGATTACAAAGTCTTCTTTTTTTGTTTCAGAAATTATTCCTGTGCTGAGTTCCTCTTTACCTTTCTGCTGTTGTTTCTTTGCTTGGGACAATTTTAATTCATATATTTCAGCTGGAATAGTGTTCTCTGCACTTGTTCTGGGTGGACATTGGGTTTCCTCCATATGTTTCTGGATGTGATTCATTACTTCAAATGCTATGTGTTCAAAAAAAATTTTTTTCTTATTTCAGGTGTTAATTCTGCTCTGAGTTCCTCTATGCCTTTCTACTGTTGTTTCTTTGTTTCTGCCATTGTTCATTCATTTCAGTTGAGCTAGTGTCCTCTGCACTTATTCGTAGGCCAAGGCCTGAGATTGCGTTTTGCTCCTTATCTTTGTCTTTTTGTATAGCACTGACCTATGATCTTTGTTGTTGAGCTTTGGTGCAGTTACAACCTTAGTGCCTAATCAGATTCAGGTGCCATTTTATTAAAATTGAGATTATCCAGTTATGCCTGGCCTAGATCTTGCTGTTGTGTTCATTTCCTTTTTGCTGCAACCTTTCTGGTACAACTGTGAGCCTGTGGTTCCCTTCTATTGTGTTCCTGGTCCAAGGAGTACTGTGGAGTGCAGAAGCTCTTCCACACATTCAACGAACTGGACTTGCATGGATAGGATGCCGGGAGAGTCACAAAAATTCTCATTCACTCGGTATGCTTGGGGGCAGGTGCCCCAGGAAGTTACAAGGCATGCCAGACACGAGTATCTCAGGCTCATTGCCAGCCTTTGATTTATTAATTCTTCTGTATCATAGCAAGTTACCATTGCTGTTCAAATTAGAAAAAAATTCTGTCTCTTCCATTGTATTCTGCATACTCTTTTATTCCTTTTAGTTACAGAAATGTTTAAGAGAAACTGCTCTTCCATTCAATACCTTGTGTCAGTGAAACAAAGACTCTTTATATTAAATGAAATTATTATATCTGTATAAAAAAGCCCTCAAAATCTGAGTAGCCATTTAATAAACAGGTTGCAGAAATCCCGCCCATTGTGAGCATATTCACAAGTTTTGACAGCATGCTAATGACACTTTCACTTTACTTTAAATCATATATGCATGAGGAAAAAAACATCGTTATAGAAAATAATTTAAAGTACTAAACAAAATCAAGAAAATTTTTAGAGTGTATTTTAAGTATTTCTCATTAATCAGTGTATTTCAAATGTAAATTATCTAAGAAACATTTGATTGACTATTTTGTTGTTAACTCTTAAAGTTATCCATTTGTGTATTTTGATGCTGAGAAAGTAGACACTAGAGTAAAACTACAGGAGGTGAAGTGTGCAT
>PVKA01013680.1:0-54373 GCA_004027165.1 Ctenomys sociabilis | reverse complement strand
ACACATTGTGCTGCTATAAACATAGGTATACATATATCTCTATGATACAGTGTATCCAAATCCTTTGGGAAAATTCCCAGTAGGGGGATAGCTGGCTTGAATGGGATTTCTAGTCCTATTCTTTTGAGGAGTCTCCATACTGACCTCCACAATGGTTGTACCAGTCTACATTCCCACCAGCAGTGGAGAAGTGTTCCTTAACTTGTATTCATTTTTCAAAGTGTAACATCATACTCATAAATACGTGCAAATATTTTATGTGTCATTTTTTAAGGCCAGGTTTCAGAGCTTGGGAGTAGAATCTGATCTATAGTATATAACAGTTACACTGGTAAGTTCCTCATAAACCAGAATGGTAGAGTCCCAGGAACACCTGGAGTCTTTAAAAAAAAATAAAAAGAAAGAAAAGGGTGTTACTCTGAATGCTATTTTGGACAAAAGCAATCAAAGCAGTGAGAGAATAAATAATGATCAGGCCTATAAGGCAAATGAGTTTTACTTCGGTTCAAAAGTACTTGTGTTGTTACCAGGACAGCTTTTTGTTTAAGTCATTATGTTGCCATAGAGTTTTTTGTAATTCATCAAAATTCATAGGACTTGGAGGGCCAGAAAAAAGGGAGTAGGTGGCAGTGTTATTACTTGAAGTTCAATTCAATAAATATAATTTATTTTTCTATAGAGTCCTTTATACGAAATATTGCCAGCAGCTTTACGGTCCAACAAGACCAAGTTTGAATGACTTAAATTATTTGCTTTCAGACCAAATGGACTTTTATGAACATTTTGACTTCCCCTTGTACCAAATGAAGTGATATACAGCTATTCTCAATGTAATTTCTGTCACCGCCATTATCTTCTCTGCTTCAGCTCTTTCACAGAGCTCCAGAATGACATAAAGTGGTAATTGCCACAGTATTCTCCTTGTGAGGAAAAAGCTATTTGCTCCTTTCTCCTGGGTCTTTTGCAACGTTCTGGGGTGGTGCTTTGGGAAAGAAGGGAGCTGATGAGGACAGAACCCTTGTGACGGTGCCTTGAACTCCCTCCTCTGCTAAGTGCAACTGGTGCAGCCACAGCGGCAAGACAGATGGCATTCCAGACCCTGCACATGCAAATGTGACCCATATACAGCCTTGTCACCTTGTGCCTTACCTCATCTCCTTATGACACTCAAATAAGTAGGAACGGAAAGGCAATTTGCATCCCTGCTGCAATTTCTGCTGAAAATGAAAAGGGAGGAAAACCTGCACATGGCACAAGAAAGCCCCAACCTGCCCGTCTTTCCCCTTTTCTTGCTCCCTAAGTCTCCCTCATACATCAAGCCTTCACAGTCTTCCTGGTTTTCTCTTTCCTCCCTGTTCTGGATCCTTCCATTTTTCTTTCTCTTCTATTATGTGGAGTCTATATAAGAAAAGAGTGTGAGAAAATAGGTCTGGGGCAGAAAAAGATTTCAAAGGTTTATAACTTAATATCTTTTCTCCTTTCCAGTCGAGCACACTCCGAACACAGTTGTACTTTGGTTATGCCTACTGTGTAAAAATACTATATTCTCCCCAGTACTTCCTGTCTGTTTATAAATAAGGCTCAGAATTGGAACAAAAATGAAGAGAAAGGAAAGGAGCTTTATATAATTTAATTTGAGCAAAGATTTAATTATCTCAAATGAGAGCCAGGAGCACCTTCTTCTGTGAGACTGGAATTTTCCCTAATTCCTGTAAGCAATAACTAATTCTTTAAGATAAACTCAGGAGTTTATTTTTTAAAACTGACATTTTAAAAATACATATAGTAAAATATACATGCATAAAACTTAACTTAGCAACTTTCATGTGTACAGTTCAGTAGCATTAAGTACATTTACATTGTTATGCCACAATTTTCAGCATCTATCTTTAAATTTTTCTGTTATTTCAGATTGAAATTGTCTTTATTTATTCTTCTTTTATTTTATTTTATTGAGAGACAAATATGAATGAGACAGTTTCAAAGCAGGTTAATAGAACATTTTCAATAATTAATACATTTTACATTGTTATCTTCTTAGTGGTTATCCATAGTACAAGAAGCAGACAGGATATCCTGTCCAAACACTATTACTACAAATCGCTCTTCTCATAGAATCAAGTGAAAGTAGCTGTGTATCTATCCTAACTATTCTGTATATACATATACAAAATGGTTCTTCCTTTGTATCCCATTTTTGTTTAGTCCTGTCAGAGATGAGTATTCTATTGGAATTCACTTATTATAGGTGCTTGAATTCAGCAAAATACTCCAACACAGTCCAGCAGTCCACAATAGTAGTGGGTGAAACTGTCTTTATTAAACAACTCCTCCCTTCCCTCTCCCCTAAATCCTGGGCACCATTATCCTACTTTTTTATGTCTACTCTACTTATATAAGTAGAATTATATGGCATTTGCTGTGGGATTGGAATATTGCATATAGCATAATGTCCCCAAGAATCACCCATGTAGCAGAAGTCAGAATTTCTCTCCTATTTAAGGCTCGACAGTATTCCATTGTATATGAGTGCAGGACAACATGTTGCTTACCCACTCATCAGTCCAACTGAGTTCTGGGTGGCTTCCACCTTTTGCCTATTGAAAACAATACTGCAGGCGGGGGACATAGCTCAGCAGTCTAATTGCCTGCTTGGCCCCGGAACCCAGGACATGCCATATTGGCCATCGAACCTGGGGGTGGCGGTGCACACCTGTAAACCCAGTGCTGGGGAGGCTGACAGGAGGATTACTATGAATCCGAGCTGCATAGCAAGACCCTGTATCAAATAATTAATGAATTAATTAAAAAAGAAAAAGAAAATAATACTTCAATGAGCATGAGTATATACAAGTCAACATTTTTTGTCCAACACAAAACTCTGCAGTCCAAGAAAAAAAAATCTGGAGCCCATTTTGTTTTTCTCTGGATTTTTGTTAGAGAAATAGCAGCTATTGGCATTTAGCATTCTAACCCTTTGCTTATCATTGAAATAGAGGTTTGTAGAGGATCACCAGTCCATTCCCTTGTTCTCTAAGAAGCTCCTCATCATCATGAAGCTAATATAGTATAGCTCTTTCCATTGTAAGCAACTCTGCTTCTTGTTAGACACAGTCGAGTGGACGAGGAGTAATCCTGGCCAAGAGAAGCTAAAGCATTGGCTGAAATAAGCCCAACAGGATCTCCCACAAATATGGATTTGGGGAAATTCAGCTGGTCGGCTTGAAGCACTGGACTTGTACAGTGTGTACATGCAGGGCCTGGGACCATGCATGGGCCAGTCACTCTGTTTTCAGGGAGGAGAATGGAGAAAGGCATCTCTGAGAGAAACAGTGAACTATTAGTACAGAAAAACAAGAGACACCCTTGGCCTGAGCAAAATAGAGAAAGCTATACCCACAAAGAAAGAAACGGCACTGAAACAGAAAGTATCTGGTACCACTCACTTTCTGACCCCTGAACAGGTGTATTTCCCCTTCCTGGACTTTGTGAGATGCCCATGAATCTTTGAAAGCTGTTCCTCATTTGCTTAAGTTATTTCAAATGACTTTTCTTGTCTGCAACCCAACGTGTCAAGATGATCTATTGAGATATTAATTTCTGTCTTGTTTCTCAGCTAGAGGAGAGAAAGATGAAAGGAGAATTTTCTTCCCTCCATTTCCTAGATGGACACATTCTTTTTTGTTTTAGTGTTGCCAAATTTCACCTTTCAATATGGTAGCCACTAGCTACACGTGGCTATCATGTGCTTGACTGTAGACCCCTTCAAAGAGCATATATTCTGAGTGTTAAATACTCACTGGTTTTCAATGACTTACACAAAAAATAGGTGGAAAAATAGCCCTAAGAGTAACATATTAATTGCCTATTAGAAGGTAATATTTTGAATATATTAAGTTAAACAAAAATACATTAACATAAATAGCATCTACTTTGTTTTATTGTTTTAATGTAGCTACTAGAAAAGCTTTAAGTTATGTATGTGGCTCATACATATTATGTTTTCCTGCAGCAATGCCAGTTGAAGGTCCAGGCAATTTTGAGGATGTAGTAATGGAGAAACCTTTGGATTACAGAAGTTCTCCTCAACAAAGCCCTTAGACTGATTGTAGTTGGCAGACCAGACTGACCCTAGAGCTAAACTGGAGTTGCTGCAGAAGCAGCAGTGATGTGAAATGGAAGAGGAGCATAGATCTTAGGATGGGAGGGGAGAAGAGCAAATTCTGTAATGGGTGGAGGCCTGCGTTTTTCTCACTTGCAGTTCTCTAAAGGAAGCAAATCTACAGTGTGGAGAGGTCTGGAAGCTAGGCGTGGTCAGCAAGAACAATGGACTTGAAGTCTGTACACAAGGCTTGGTATCTAAGCCATTGCTCAGCTGAGCCACAGTGGGGTGTGTCTCCCAGAACAGACGGTGGGGACCAATTCCCTTCAGACATCAAAATATTCTCTAGGATTTGATACAATCCCAGGAGGTGGAAGAGGCATCCCAGTGATGACAGACACACAGCTCATTGTGGTTGGAGGCTCAGAGCTGGATTTAATTTGATTTAGAATAATGAAGAAATGTGAAATTCTTTTCAGCTAGATACTATGGAGCAAAATATGCCTGTTCCACAACCTCTGGAAAGGCAGAGAAGTACCTGCAAGTCTTTAAACCTTGATTTAGGGCATCAGAAGTCAAAGGTGGGTTTCCCTCTGTGGACCTGGCTGGCTGCTGGCCTCCTCTTGTGTAGCCTTCAGCCTGGAGCATCAGGATGTCCGTTTTTCAGATGAGAATGTCTTCCTAGAATCATAAGTGCTTCCAAGGGTTGCAAGTCAAGAAAAGGCCTACTAATATAGAAGCCACTACCACGAAAACTCCAAACTAAGAAGAGTCATTAGAGATAATGTAGTTCTACTCCATCCTTCTGATGTCAAATGTGAAAACTAGATGTGGGGTAAGTGGGGTGAACACAGACTTGCCCAGGCAGTGGTTTGGCCTCTAACCATAAAACATCCCTTTCTGCTTCTCCTAAGTATCTGAAACAATATACTTGTAAGTCCTCAGCACTGCAACCTCAGGTCTTTCTCCAAAGAAGCCATACAGTTTGTAGGGTTGCAGTCATAGATTTTCTAACCAGATAATGTGCAAGTATCTTATTTGAGGCATTAAAATTCCCCAAGGAGGAAATTAACCCTACCAGAACTATGCACATGTACCTGCTGTATTAAGATTTAACCGAGTGTAGCTGCTGTAGCTGCCATCACTGAGACCAGAAGGTAGTTTATTTAGAAATTTATGGCTATCTCATGAACCAATGTTTAACACACAGTTCAGGGATAGTAAGGAGAACCCAGAGGGTTAGCAGCCCAGGATCCTCCCATCCTGGAGCTCTTCCAGATATATAAGATGTTACCTTTGACTGTGTATTCCACCATGGCTGTCTCTAAACTCACTCCCCACAGTGGGAGGAGAGGAAAGGGAGGATGAGGACAGCTGTCCCCTGGCCTCTGGAAGCATGGTCCAGTGGTTGCTTCCTCTGCTCACACTGGAGGTCCTCAATAATAACTGTTGGGTGAATGGACAGATGCATGCATCCTAAATTCATGCTTGATCATTGTATTAATAGATATCCCAGAAAATTCTGTATCCTACCCAACTTTGTAACCTTGTTACATGGGCATTCCTCAGTGCAAGGAAAGCCAGATCTATGTTTATTTGTGATGCTATGCACCTAGCAAAAATCTACTATCATAGAAAAACAGAATAATAGAATGTGAACAACAAGCAGTGTCTTTTTCACACTCATCAGTGAAGATGCTCTAGTGCCCCACATTGCAAATAAATGAATTCAAATGGAAACATATCAATTCATGTACATGGCACCCACACTCATTATTCTACTATATTCACTCACATATTCAAATAGACATACACCTTGATTCAATGCACATTTGCACATACATTCCTACAGTGTCTCATAGACATGCAAACCACACATATATCAGTACAGCTGTTTCATTAACAAACATATGCATATGCATACAGGAGGGGGAGGATAGAGACAGAGAGAGGTCCTGTGAAAGCTGTCATTAAATTCTAAAGTGAGGGTCACATCCCAGACCTCATGTGTCTCTGCTCATTGAAGATGACCCTTGTTCTGTATTAAGGATATGTTTTCTTACATTCAGAAGGACATTTAGAAGAAGATCAAGGGTGTATAATACAAGAGATTTATATCCATAACCACTAGAGCAGCATGCACCTCACCTCCCTACTGAAATATGCCAATTGCAGGTTCCAGGTTACCCAGTACCCCAGGTGGACATGTAGTGCACCAGCACTAGGACTACTAAGGCCTCTAAGATCTAACTGCTATGGGAATGGTGGCAGAATCAGAAATCAACCCAGTATATTGTGAAATACTCAAAATGGTCCCTGCGCACTGCTACGGACACATTGGTTAATGATTTCTTTTTTATTTTTAACGTATTTGTTAAACAGGGTCTCTACACATCTCAGATTTGTAGTGATCCTCCTCCTTTCAGCCTTCCTAGTGCTGGGATTACAGGCATATGCCACCACACCCAGACTCTATCTCTGACTTAGTGCAGCCAAGGGGGGGGGCATGTGGCATGTGATACTGGGGATCAAACCCTGCAGTCCCAGTGCTTGTCTAAGCAGGTGCTTAGTCCACTGAGCTATCTTGCCAGCCCTGTGGACACATTGGAAGTCCTCAATAATAACTGTTGAATGGACAGATGCACGCATCCTAAATTCATGCTTGATCATTGTATTAATAGATATCCCAGAACATTCTGCATCCCACCCTACTTTGTTCCTGTAAATCAAACCCATGGCATGGCATCTGGGACCTGATAAATCGATGGTCAAACAATAGTTGGCCAACTGGTGGCCAACGAGATTAGGTGCCTGAATGTTTCTAAACCTTTCCTATGTTTCTTGGAAAATGATTATTTTCCCCAAGAAACAGTTTGTATTAAGGAAAATAAACCATATAGGAAGAGAGACACATCATAGTTCTATTCCCCTGCAGCATACTCCACAGTAATTTCTGGGGCTACACAGGTACTTGTGAGGGGTCCAAAGTCAAGATAGCCAGAGCTGCATGGGCTGATCAGTTGCATGGCTGTTGCATTTAATTCTTCAAAGAGACACAAGAGGTGGGCCCCATTATTATCCTTTCCATTTTACAGTTGTTCATGGTGAATTTTATGAGTCAATTCGACAGAGTTGACAAGCATTAATGCTGGATATGCCAATGAAGGTGCTTCAGGAAGAGATCAGCATTTGATTTTGTAGAGTGGAACTAAAGCCCTGATTCTCCCAAACCTCCAATCTGAGGCACTTCTTGGCTTCTATAATCATGTAAGTTGATCTCACCTCAAAAAAAATCTTTCTTTATATCTATGTGTGCCCTATGGATTCTGCTTCTGTGGAGAACCCTATAATACACAGTTGAAGAAACTGAGGCAAAAAAAGATTACCTGGTTTGCTCAAGGTCAGATTCTCAAGCTAGTAGATGAGAACAAGGATTTGAAACAGGCTTGTTAGACTCCTACTTGCCATCAATTCATACTGTAGACTAATTTTCCCACGTGCAGGGTTATGGATCCTAGTTTGTGGAACAAATGAGGGAGAAGCATCTCTGGCTAACTTGACTTTGGACCCCTTACACATACCTGTGTCACCCTAGAGATAACTGGGAGGGATAGAGGCATGATGTAAAATAGTGCAAGAACCACTGTTTTGTCAGATACTCTGAGATACTACCTCACCTATGTTAGGAACCCTGCAAGCCACAGGCATAATTACATACCCACAGACATCCCAGCCCATGGGAAAAGATCAAGGAAAGGATCTAGGCAGGTCTAGCCTTTGTTGGGTCACCATTTTGAACTTCAGTTCTCAAGGATATAAAATGGATTTAACAATGTTAATTTCATAGCAGTGATGTTAGGATGAAATAAAATGATATGAATGGAATGTTTAGCTGTGTGCACAGCACATGTAACAGCTGTTCAATAAAAGCCAGCTGGTTGCAGTGGTAGCGGAGGCTGCCCCTAAATAGCTTAGTGAGTTTTAGACACAAATATGGCAGGTCCGTCTGTTGTTTGTCTCTTCTGGAAGGATGAAGTTTGAAGGACAGAAAGAGAGGGAGGGAGACACACACACACACACAGAGACAGAGAGAGACAGAGACAGACACAGATACAGAGACAAACAGAGACAGAGGGAGACAGGGAGACAGAGAGACAGAGATAGAAACACACATGCACACACACACACACACACACACACACACACACACACACACAGAAGATGGAGGGAAGTAAAGAGGGAGACAGGCAGGAAGAAGGAATTAAGTTTAGGTTAAAATGCCAGAACTGCAATTTATGAATTGTGTGATGACTCTGGCTGAGTTATCTAACTTTGCTGGGTTTCCATTCTACTTTCTTCAGTGTGGAGAGTATTTCCTAACCTTGTAAGAATTAAAGGACATAAAGGATAAAACATAACACCCAGGAAGGAGCCCTTTATAGCCTCACATGAAGTCCACATGTATGTTCCTTAGGATACAGATTTCTGGTACTTCTCATCCTTGGATTTGCCATTCTTTCCCCAGATTCTGGAGTATCTGGGCTGAGAAATGCTTGCTTCACTTAGTGTGCTATGTGATGGCTCTTGTCATTATTTGTCTCCAAATGACAAGGGAGAGAGGAGTTTGGTTCTTGCCTTGAGCAAACTATTCTCAGAAATACAAATTGCTCCAGTCACCAGCATAGACAAGGAAAGATTTGAAGCCCTAGATGAATGGAATGTGGACTCCTTCCCTATACTATGGGATCAGGGGAAGAGAAGGACACCACAGCTCACTCTTCAAGCTGACATTGTGGAGAAATACCAGAAGCTGGAATTCCTGGAAAAATGAGAACAGATGTTTTTCATGGCCAGCAAGATGATTTACTAGTCCACAGTATCTTCTGAGCAACGATGTCCAAATGTCCTCATGACACCTTTATCATCTTCTGGAAGAAGCACAGAGCCAGGGAGGCAGCAAGATGGAATTAGCTGTTGCCTCTCCCTTCGCACTTCGAGGGGGGTGGGGCTTGATCACTATCCTCTTTTGCTTCCTCACTCATGTGTATGTTTGAGTGTGTGTGTGTGGGGGGGGGGTCAGAATGGCAAAGGGGTTAAAGCTCTGCCCTCAACACATACTACATACAGGAAAGAAAACAATCAAACAGTATTTCTTCACTACTCTCTAGATTGTCTTGTATTCATTCCAAGACGATTTCAAGACCTAACTCATGTCATATTCACAGTGACTCCATGAGATAAGTATGCTTATTATACCTGATTACAGATGTGAAAATTAAGAAACAACAAGTTCTCCTCTCCCAGCTTACATAGTAGGGAACTGGAAGAATCTGAATGTGAGTAGATTTCTGGTCCCAAAGTTAGCGGTCTCAGTGACTGAGAAGGGAATGACTGCTAGGACCCAGGTTGGAGCCCAGGTTGCCTAGATACTAGATTCTGCTTGGTGAACAGACATTCCTCCTATCTGTTGAGAGTTCAATAAATATGTCCTGAGCACCTACAACAGATATACCTAATGCTGAGCTGGGCACATAGATGGTACAGAAATGAGACAGACTAAGATGTTGTGAAGACAGAATAATGGAACCACTAGTCATGAACACAGATTGTGTGACTGTTAACTTGTGTCAGTTTAATTGACTTGAGCGACACCTGGGAGATTAGTAAAGTCTATTTCTGGGTGTGCATAGGCAGCTCATAAGGAGTGAACTTGGCAGCTGTGTCTGGTCCCTGTGTCCTTTCTCTTGGACTCTTGCCCTGCCCTCTGCTTCTTGGATGCCTGAGTTGAACAGCTTTCCTTCACTCCATCTTTCTGCCATGAAGTTTCTGCCTTGAAGCCAGTTGACCATAGCCTGAAATTCTGAAATCATGAGCCAAAATAGACCTTCCTTCCTTTAAGTTGTATATGTCACATATATTGTTTTAGTTATGGAGGTCTGACTAGCACTAATTGTGAAAATATAACAGCCATTGTGTTAGGCACTATGCTTTAACTCATTTGTCTACATTTTTACTTTTGGATGTAAATGTAGTTATTCTCAGTTCACAAATGAAGGTAGTGAGTCATAAACATTCAACATTTTGCCCAAGATCACATCCAACAATGGCAAAAGCAGAACCAGGAAGAAAACAGTCTGACTGCAAGCTTCCCTTGACCCCTTCATAGGCGAGAGGGTCGGAAGGACACAAGGATCCAGATAAAGTGCTCACAGTAGTCTACAAAGTGGCCCAGGGAAAGTTCTTCGTGTATATAAATTTGGGAGGCCTTGAAGGATAGACAGATGGGAGTACCTAGTGGGCAGGCTGAAGCCTAGCTTGAAGGCCAGTGGAGAGCGTCCAGAAAAACATGGTTAGTAACAGGCTCAGGCACTATGCTGAGCTTATTAGGCTCTGAGCGATGAACAGGTTTAGCTTCACTGGGCTTCACAATAGGACCAAGATCTACTCAAATCTGTGCTTTTTGGGGCTGGGGGCATAATGTGAACAGAAGAGCAACAGAAATGGCAAGGCCAAGGGGACATGGGGGGAAAAGACACAGGTGCTTATAGAGGTACTGAAAAGTTTGAGGAAGTCAAGAAGGAGAGAGGAGAAAAAAGGGAGAGAAGGAGGGAGCAAGATGGAACCCAAAAAATAAGGAGAAAAGGGTAGAGAAGGCAAGGAGATGAAGAAAGGAAGAAGCAGGGAACAGAAAGAAGGAAGGAAAGCACTCTCACAGGAGTACCAGGCAAACCTTTCTACTGGTGTTTCCCTAAGCATGGGGCTCACATTTGGTGCCAAGCACACAGGGAGGATGCAAAGCAGCACCAGCCAGATTAGGCAAGCCTGAATTTCTTTATTTCTTCTTTTTTAAAAAAATGTACTTGGTATAGGGTCTCACTACACAGCTTGTACTCATGGTGATCTTCCTGTTTACAAACTCCCCAGCACTGAGATTACAGCTGTGTACCATCATGCCCAGTCTCAGCATGCCTAAGGGAGTGGAGGTGGTGGGGGTGGTGTGGCATGTGGTGCCAGGAATTGAACCCCAGCCCCTGCACTTGCCTAAGCAGATGTCTAGTCTGCTGAGCTATCATACCAGCCCAAGTCTGACTTTCATAGCAAGAATTCTCTTAGCTGCAGTGTCAGCATAGGGCTAGAAAGTCTTTCATAGCCTTCTAGCACTTGTTAGTCTTCCTGAGGACAGAATAAGTCTTAGGCTTACAGCCTTCCATAGGCACAATAAATATCCAGCACTTGAGAACATTTGTTTGTTTTCTTACTATAAAACCAGTTACAGCTAAACCCAAGAAGTTGGTATCTAAATGATGAAAGCACAGATTTTCTACCCTGAGCTGTGCTTTAGAATCATCCAGGAGTTAGAAAAATATTGATGCCTGGACTGTACCCCAAATGGCTCTGATGTTTCAAGCTGAGATGAGGCCAAATTGCCAGTATTTTAAAAATCTCTTCAGGGGATTCTAAACAGCCAGTAGAGCTGAGAGCCTCTGACTAAAGTCTTGTAAATTCCCCGTTGTCTTGTTTAAATCATCATTTTCATAACATTACTCTGGAGATGGAGGCAAAATCCCCTCTTGCACACCATTGTTGAGAACCAGAGAATCTGATCTTATTTGTAGTTCCGATTCATCTCTTCATACGATCGTGTCTCCACCTTGCCCCATCCTTTATCCTCACACTGAAGAGGTTGGTCCTAGTCCCAGGATCACAAGAACAAAAAATCCTGGCAGGTCCTCTATCTTGATAAAAGCCACACCAAAACTATCCCATGTAAAGGCACATCCACTTTGGAGAGCTCTCCATCCCGAGCCATGGTGCTTCCTGAGTGGCTATAGCCCCGGCTCTGACATTATCATCCAACAGACTTGTATAGCAGCCTGGGAGCCCTGTGTCCTCTTCCCAGCCCAGCTCAGCACAGCCCATCCATCCCCAGTGGAGGAAGCCAGTATGTGGTGTTCTTTTAATTAAGTCCCACATCAGTGCCAGGTGCTCACAGAGACAGAGTGTAGGAGGAGTCTCTGGAGTATGAGACAGGTCGACATGCTACGGGTCATGATAGATATTTCTACAGCAGACACAATTTGCTCCTAACAAGTTACGACCCAGTCAGCATCAACCTAGGCTTGCAGGGCCCTCCACAATGCATTTGTTTTCTCAGAAAGCCAAAGCTGTGCTTTCACTCAAGGGAAGTCCGTTCCTAAGTATGCCATTGCCTGAGATGCATTAGTTTGAAAAATGGGAATTATAACCTTAAATGTTTATGGGAGCTACAGAAAAATCATAAGATAGTGAAGCATACTAGAATGAGGGTTTCGGGAGGGCATGGAGAACTAGAGGGCAAAATGAAAGCACACATTTGAGGTAATTGCTGGCACCGAAGTCTGCTGTTGCACTGGGGGAACCATGTAGTAGTCACGTGGGGTTTTTAAAGAAAAGCAGCACTCTCTTTTACTGAGAGTTAAAGTGAATATCCGGATCACAGCTTCAGGACCCTCCGTGGTCTGTTCCCCTGACCACACTGCTGTTATCTCTGTGGCCTCATTTTCTACCATTCATACTCTCACTCTGCCCCAGACATCCTGGGATTCCTACCAAAGGAATTCAAAATTCCTATTCAAAGGCCCATCTCAGGGGCCTTTGAATGTGCTCTTCCTTCTGCCCAGCACATTCTTATCCTAAAGATTCATTGCATATTTATTCACTGCCTTCCAATCTTGTTCTAATCTCCACCCTTTCAATGAGACTCAATCTAGCTAACCCCACTGAATGCTATTATTTTCCTATCCCTCATTCTAGGATTAGGGTTAGGGTTCCCCAAGCTTCAAAGGGACATGTTTCTGCCCCAGTCTACTGCTTTCCTTCTCCAAAATCAGGGTAAAAGTGAAGTCAAGCTCTTGAGTACCCCTGCAGGGTTGTCAGTATGCAGTTTCAGTTATTCTTCCTAACACTGGAAAGAGCTGTTTTTATAACAAATCCACTCCTTTGATAATTCATTAATCCACTAATCCATTCATTCATCAGTGAATTAATCCATCCAACAGAGCAGAGTCTTTATGATTCTATCATCTCTAAAATTTCAACTCTAAATAACATTAACATATGTTAATGCTAACTTTGGCAATTGCATTTCTAACACTTGAAATTCGAAGGGTCAGCTATTCAAGCTATAGAACCTGGTCTCCTTGACACCTAATCAATCATCTGAATTAAGAGACACTGTTAAGTAGAAAGTCTCCATGCCTAGTCCTGGCCATCTAGAATCCAGTGTTCAGCACTGGCCCTGGATTCATTGTCCCCAGCCACCCAAAGAAGATGGTGCCTTTCTGCATCCAGTTCATGGGGCTATGACCCAATGTATCCCTCTCTGCTTCCCTTTCTAACTCCATTTATAAGTCTTTAAAAATTTCAGAATGCAAACAAATTCACATAACCCAAAGGTAAGAGTTTTGGGTCTAGAATAAGCCTGGCTTTATTTAAATCTAGTTCCCATTAACCATTAGGAAATGACTTTCTATATAGCTCTGAGAGCCCAAAATAAAATAGACTGAAACATTTCTGTGAAGACTTAATGAATTAACATGTGTAAGATTTTTGGTACAGTGGTCCACAGCAAGCATTCAGTGAGTATGAGCTCTTGCTGCTATGGGCCACAGATAACTTGTCAGAACTAATATTTTACTTGTGCAGATGAGGGAATGGGGCCTCACAGAGGTATAAGAAACTTATCACAAAGTTCCCTAAGCTTCAAAGGGACATGTTTCTGCCCCAGTCTACTGCTTTCCTTCTCCAAAATCAGGGTAAAAGGGAAGTCAAGCTCTTGAGTACCTCTGCAGGTTGTGAGGATGCAGTTTCAGTTATTCTTCCACGAGCACTATGATGTGTGGGATAGCAGCCCCAATTAGCACACGAAGAAACCAACTCTCAGCAAAGTGATATGAATCACTGGAAGTCACACTGCTAACTAGAGTAATCAGCCTTTGATGCCAGGTCATTCTGACTCCAAATCATGCCAGTGCTCCTGGTTACCTCTTACAAGAACTGCAGGTATTTACTGAGCCTTTTTCTGTCTCCAGCAAAGCACAGCTCTCACAAGTGTCTCTTTCTTTCTTTCTTTCTTTCTTTCTTTCTTTCTTTCTTTCTTTCTTTCTTTCTTTCTTTCTTTCTTTCTTTCTTTCTTTCTCTCTCTCTCTCTCTCTCTCTCTCTCTCTCTCTCTCTCTCTCTCTCTCTCTCTTTCTTTCTTTCTTTCTTTCTTTCTTTCTTTCTTTGGTACAGGGTTTCACTAGGCAGCTTAGACTCATAATGATCCTCTTGCCTCAGTTTCTCCAGTGCTTGACTTACAGCCATGCACCACCATGCATGGGTTCATTGGCCAGTGTGTCATGCTTTCTGGGCCCAGCATGGCATGTGGTACCAGGGATAAAACCCAGGTACTTGCACTTGTCAGGCAAGTGCTTAAACTGCCAAGCTATTTCTCCAGCCCTCACAATTGCCTTTGAAACAGAGTACTATCCTCTGTTAACAAAGCAACTGAGGCTCAGGGAACTAAACTGGATTCCTAAAGCACTTGCTCAATGGCAGCAGAGTTGGGACTAGAGCTCAAATCTCACATCTACCAGGGTTTGTCCTTCCTTGGCAGCCAGCTGCAGAGCCTCGTATGTCCCCCTACCCCAAGCACTGGCATAGTATCATGGACAGCTGAGTTAGACAGACATTAATACACAGTCAGAGAAGGATTGGGCCTTCATGGATGTCAACCCGTAAAAAATTTAAAGACATGTAGTTGTGCTAGAGACAAATATGGAGGGAACCAGGCCTCAGGTTGGAAAAGCAACTGACAGGCCTGCATGTCTCCCTGGAGATAAGCATCTTGAGATTATACTATTACTAACACCACATGGTCCAGTGGACCTAGATAGGTATCAAATGCATAAGTGAGGGACCAGAACACCTGAGCCATACTCCCCTCTCTCCAAGGACTCTTTATTCTTTCCACGTACCCTTGTTGCATGACTCATTTCCTTACTGGATCCATATTAGCTAAGCAAGTGCACTTGTAATCCTGTAGGTTGATTGTAGTTGACTCATGTTGCAGCCATGTTGTGATTTTACTGTATAAATTATCCCTGACAAAGAGGCTGGGTAGCCACCTCTTTGGGATCCCTTCTGTCTCTCAGGAGGTTTCTCCTAATAAACATTACCTATTCTTAACCTCTTTTGCTCCTTGGAATTCATTCTTTGGTATTTGGGGAACTCAGATTTGGCACATCGGACATCTGGCAGGTTGGGAATTACATTTTTCCCATTCTTCCATTATGTCGCCAGTCACACCGTGGCTGTGTATAGCACCTCATTGATTTGGATGCTATTACTATAATTCCAAATTTATGATACTTCCACCCAAATTGAAATTTCTCTCTATGCTATAAGAAATGAGGCCTACCAAATGAGAGGTTAAAATAAGATTATATAGGATCTTTTTAACATCTGCTAGGGATGTGTTCTTCAAAAAGTTCATGCATCTGAAAAGTGCATCCTTTTGAAGGACCAGTCTCCTCCAAAAAGTACTGAGAAAAGGCTTAAGGACACAGGCGTTGGCAGCTGATTAGCTTCCCTTAAGGTGCTGACATCAAAAGCCTCAAAAGCTGCCAAATCCTAGCCAAACCCTGGCCCACAGACAAGCAGTGCTGTCATCAGACACTCCTACTCCTCTTGGAAGGAAGGCAGAGTTTCCTCCCAGCTTTCGTCCATCTCTGCTCCTCTGAGGAGGCCAGTTCCCAAAAACTGTCCAAATGAGGTCCTTGGAAAACTTCAGGGAACCAGAGCTTACAACTTGCTCTGTGAAGAGCAAAGGACAAATCACAAATGATTAAAGAAACAAAAGCAAAATTTGCAGTGAGATACATCTTCAACAAGACTTCCTACTACAAGGGCCCATAAAGCTTCTGGATAGAGAATAAAAACTCATGAGTAATGCAGGAAAGGTTTAGCTTTTCACCCCCACTCCCTGGCAATGCCCCCTGTGTCATGGAAACCTTTATATCCCACACTCTGGCATGCACAAGACCACAAAGGAGCCTCTTACTCCTTCAGAAACATATAAGGTAAGTACAAGAAAACCTTGATGTTTTGCTTTCTTAAGAAGTCTGCTGTTTTAATTGAGTCAGCACTCTAATTGCCCTTCTGCAGCTGGGTGCTGCAAATCACAACTGAATGGTATGTATTCATTATAGAAGACCAGCAGCAGAATCTACTTAGCAACACTACGTTAATTTCAGTTTGGTTTTGGAAGGTCATAAAATTGCTTTGAATTAAAAGGTCTTAATAAGAAGAGCTGCTTCCCTTTCTCTCCTTCAAGCTTTGCAAGGAGATTGTTCTGGTTCGTGTCTAGATGTACCCCCAAATCCTCATGTGGAGGATGAAATCCCCTAGGTGGGGGATTTCAGAGATGGCCGCATCCATGATATGTAATGCTGGGATTAAGGTTATGATTATCAAATTAGCCTACTGATTGTTGTAGCATAATTCGGGGTGCGGATAATGGGAAGGCCCATACTGGGGTTCCATGGCTCCACCCAAAGGGCTTGTAGCCTGGATGAATACAGAAACAGAAAGCTGCTGCTGCTGTGCTGCTCTGCTTTGCTGCTTTCTACCTGCCATGAACTGTTTCTGCTCTGTGAAGCTCCTCTGCCCCGCTGCTCCGTTTTGGAGCCAGACAACTATGAACGGAAACCTCTACAAACTGTAAGGCACAAGAAACTTTTCCTCTTTTAACGTCGGGTATGAGATATTTTGTTGTTGCTGTTGTTTTTAACTTTATTGAGTCAATTTAGATGATATACATAATGATCATTTGCATCTGTACATAATATAACTTAATTCTTCTTTTTCCTCCAATCTCCTCCTCTTCCTTTAACCCCTCTTCTCTTTATTCACAAAAGCATTGTTTCTAATTTCCCTTTTATTCTTTTCCTCTTCCCTTTCCTTTGTTTCTCTTCTCATTTGAGCATTTTCTTCCTATTTCCCAATATTTATTATAAAATATGATCCTTATTTATACGTTCAGTTTCTTATACCAGAAAAACAAAATAATTAAGCGTGTGTGCTTCATTTATTTATTTCTTCAAGGTGCATCCATTTACCTAGAAATGTCCCAAATTGATGTGTCTTTATGGTAAAGCAGTGCTCCGTTGTAAAAAAAGAAATCTTCTTTATCCATTGATCTAATGCTGAGCATTTGGACTATTTCCAAGACTTAACTGTTACAAGTTGTGCTGCTATAAATGTGAGTATATGTGTTGCTGTGGTACAATGTTTTTAATTATTTTGAGGAGATACCAGGAAGACAAATAGCTGGGCCAGATGGGTCTTTGAGTCCTAGTTTACTGAGGAATTCCATTCTTATTTCCACAGGGGTTGCACCAGTTTACACTCCCATCAACGATGGAGAATGGTTCTTTTTCCCCCATAGCCTTATCAGCATTTGTTATTTGTTGAGTTCTTGATAGTAGCCATTCTTTCTGGAGTGAAGTGGAATCTCAGAGTTGTTTAAGTTTACATTTTTGAATGAATGATGATGGTGAACATTTTTTCATATATTTATTTGTTATTTGTTCCTCTTTATCTGAGAAGTGTCTATTCATTTCAAATGTTCAGTTTTGGATTATGTCTTTAAACTGGGGGTATCTGGAGTTTTTGAGTTCTTCATATATTATATGTATTAGCCTTTTCTCTGAGGTATTGCTGGGAAAAAAATTCCCAGCCTGTGCATTGTCTCTTCACTCTCTCGGCAGTTTCTTGAGAGCTTGTTTGTAGGTTCTAGCAGGGGAGCGCAGCTGCTCATATACCCTTGATCGAGGAACAGTCCTTCTCTAAGGGGAGTGGTCGTCCTCTTCCACCAAGAGTGCAGCTGTGGGAGGGACACACATGGATCACTGAGGGAGGAAGGAACACCCGCCTCACCAGCTAGATCAGCTAAATCCACCCTGGCGATCAGTGGGGTGACAGATGCAGCCAGATCGCCTGCATATCCAGGGTGGTTTCTTTTACAGTTAAAAAAAAAAAAAAGCTTTTTAATAGGACAAGATCTCAGGTGTTGATTCTTTTAATATTTCCTGTGTAATCATAGTTTCATAAAATCTTGACCTGCACCTATGTCTTCAAGAGTTCCACTTATCCTATCTTCCAGAAGATTTGGTATTTCTGCTTTAATATTTATATCTTAGATACATTTTGATTTCAGTTAAGTGCATGGTGGGAAATATATGCCGAGGTTTAATCTTCAGCAAGTGGAAAGCCAGTTTGCCAGTACTGTTTATTGAAGAGGCTATCTTTCTTCCAGCGACAGAGTTGGACCCCTTTGTAAAAAAATATAAATATAAATTTTATATATATATATATATATATATATATATATATATATATATATATATATATATATATATAGTGGCTGAGTTTGTTTGGAGTTGTTTCTGCATCTTCGAATTGTTCCATTGATTCTCAGGTCTTGTTTTATTTTTATTTTTTGGTATTTATTTATTCTTCTTGTCAATACCATCTTGTTTTTATCATAGTAGTTTTATAGCATAATTCCAAGGAATTGTGATGTCTTTTGTCTTGCCTTTGTTGCCTAAAATTGTTTTTGCTATTTTAATGCTCTTCTGGTTCCAAATGAATTTTAGATTGTTTTCTCTAATTCTGTGATGTATGCTATTGGTGTTTTGATTAGGATTGTATTAAATCTGTATAGCATCTTAGGGAGTATGCCTTTTTTATTATGTTGGTTCTTCCTATCCATAAGCAAGGGAAAGTTTTCCACTATCTGATACCCTTTTATTTGTTTGTTTTTTCAGAGCAGGCTGGATCCAATCTCCTTATTGCCAAGGTCCCCATCCTTTATCACTCCCCCTCCAAATCTATAGAAAACTCCAAGCCTAGGAATGTCCTGGGAAGGGGAGGCAGGGTGTGAGGAACCCCCTGTGCTCTGCCCTCTGGGCTGGACAGTGAAGACAGGGAGGGCAAGAGGGGGAAAGGTAGCCAATAACTACACCTACAGAAGACGTGGCCCCAGTCTGTGACACATGGCAGTCATGAGTGCCTGCTGGCAGCTTTCCTCTGGTACCTGCTACAAGTTGGCATCCAGGAGTAGGTGCCTGGCATGAGGGCTTGGACAGTGATGCCCTTGACAGTGATGCCCTTCTCCTGCTGGTGGCCAGTGCTCTTGCCAGGCTGCTTACTGCAAGGCCCCGTTGTCTGCATCTGTGTCCTGGCTGTACTCCAGCTCTTCCTTGCTGTGCATCAGCAGCTCCTCCTCATCGCTATCATCTTGAGTCTGGGGTTCTTCCTGGGAGATACCTGCCTCGTGTGTGTCTTCTGGGGGTAAGGGTGGCCTGCTGATGCTGGTACTGCTGCCACCACCACTGCCACTACCAATGCCACTGCCACTGCCACCTTTCTTCTTGCCATCTGGGCTGGCCTTTTGCTCCTCAGTGATCTGATCCAAGTGGCCCAGGAGAGCATCAGTGTTGGACTTGACCTGGGTCAGCTTTGTCTTGATGCTCTGCAGCTCACTGCTCTTTAGCTTGATCTTGGCTGAGCCAGTAGTCATGCCTCTGGAACAGGGAAAGAGCTCGATAGGGATGGGAGTTTTGACACTACAGACCAAAGCAACCATGACACGGGGTCATTTCACAGGAACTGCCCTGGACTGTGGCACTGGTGCCAGATGACCTTGATTTTCAGAGAGCCTGTATACAGCAGAGGCTGCTCTTTAGCCCATTGGTCTGTTGGACCGGGGTTCCCCAGCCATGTTGGTTTCCAGAGTCTGCCCAGCCAGCACTTGCCCATTCTCTCCCAGCACATCTGCCAGGGCATGGCTCTCATTAAAGTAATAAGAGGCACATCCTTTGTGCACAGAACAGTCAGCCACAAAGCCATATTTGGGAAAAGATGGTCTCCACACCTGATTTCTTCACCACAGCTGTGTTTAGGTTTCCAATGGAAGCTTGAAGATTGATGGATTCGGGATCATTTTTGTTGGTCACACTGCTTTTCGCGGGATCTTCAAGGACATGGTGGCCACCAGTACCAAGGCTGAGCTTAGCCAGCTGCTTCTTCCTTTGACTTATAGGGTCAGCAGCAACTGCCTTGGGGAACAGGGCTTACCCAGCCAGCTTCCCAGGAGCACAGACTCTCCCTACCCCTGGAGCCTGGCTTTGGAAAGGTCTGATATCCTTTTCAATTTCCTTTTCCAGGGTTCTGTAATTTTCAATGAAAATGTCTTTTATTTTCCTAATTAGTTGATTGATTCCTAAATATTTCACTTTTTGCCACTATGAAAGGTGTAGTTTCCCTAATTTCCCTTTCTCAGTGAGTTTGTTATTCATGTACAGAAATGCTATTGATTTTTGAGTGTTGACTTTGTATCCAGTTATGTCACTGGCTTTGGTTACTAAGTGTAGAATTCTCTTGGTGGAATTTTTGGGATCTTCTTTGTAGAGTATCATGTCATTGTAAGTAATGATGATTTAACTTCTCATTCCTATTCTTATTCCTTTTATTTCTTTCCCTTGTCTAATTGCTCTGGACAATGTTTTTGGAACTACATTGAAAAGAAATGGTGATAGTGTATATCTTTGTCTTGCTCTTGAGTTCAGAGTAAAAGCTTTCAATTTCTGACCATTTTCTACAACACTGGTTTATCTTAAATGGCTTTTATCAGATTGAGGTAAAGACCATCTATTCCAATTTTCTGTAGGATTTTTCTCATGAAGAATGATGGGCATTTTTCAGAAAGGAAAAAAGAATCTAATACAGAGACTCTGGTAGAAATTCTGACCCTTTCTTTCTGTTTCCAAACTTGCTTCTTCGCTAGTGGGAGAACCCATTTACTGTAGTTTGAATCCTAAAGATCCCTCACAAATTCTTCTGTTAAAAGCATTAAAGAGAGCTGGTGGAAGCCTCAGGAGGCAGGGCCTAGTCCAAGGCAGCGAGGTCTTCAGTGTGCGCCCTTCAAGGCGGTATCAGGATCTTGCCTCTCCTCTCTCTATTTTGCTTTGCAATCTCCAGAAAATGAACAACTTTGTTCCACTCTGCATGGATGTTCTGGCCTCACCACAGATGTGACACAGTCAATTGACAACAAGCTGGAAACTCTGAAACCACGAGACCCCCCCCCCCCACAGGCCGTTCTTCCTTATGCTGTTCACGTCAGAATTTGGTCACAGCATCAGAAAACTGACTAAAACGTCATTTTACTAGGTAAATAGGCAACTATGTTAGCAGCTGCTGCTAATGCAAACCATATTCTCTCTCTCTCTCTCTCTCTCTCTCTCTCTCTCTCTCTCTCTCTCTCTCTGATTTGCTTTTGCAATTCCTGCACATCAGCTCTGCAGACCTTTCTCTGCCCTTCCACCCACGGAAGGATCCCCACCTCCACATCCACATAATCTGTGTTTGTGCTTCCCCTGTGTGCCTGGGTGATAAGTGTGGCCAATTTTTTATTGACAGATGAGCTGCCTTCAAGGGAGGGATTAAAAGAATAAGATGCCCTAGTGTAGGCTTGGTTCCAAGCTGTAATTTCACTCTCATTTTTACCTGAGAGCCTTGGACTTGGGAGACAGCGAGTTCTTTTTCTATTTATCAAAGCATCATTTCCCATTTGTCTAACAATAGTTGCACACAGTACTGGGCAAAGCACCATATTGAAGGGTTATGGAAGGGAAGCACTCTGCACCTCCCTTGTAGCCTCTACTGTAAACCTTCATTCTTCCCTTTTTGTGCTTTTTCCCCTAGCACACTAATGGAGATAAAACTAGGATCCTTATACTGAACTACATTCTCAGTCTTTTGATAGTAGGCCTCTGTCTGGTGGAGCTCAAATTCGCAATCTCCCTGCCTCAGCTTTCCAAAGTTCTAGCATACATGCCCAAATATTAATGGAGACCCTTCTATAAAAGTTTTGTTGTATTTAGCATAAAACATTATAGTTCTAATCTGAATGTGTAACTCCCAAGGATTGGCTTGACATCAATTTTTCCCAAGTCACCCATAATAATAGTAGATAATTAGTTAGGTATCAACTCTTTCACACTTTTTCCCCATGTGTATTATCTCAGTTTCCTCTCAACAATTTTAAGAGACAGCACTACTATTTTCCTCCTTTACAGATGAAGAAATCAAATCTCAGAGAGGTTGAATAGTTTGTCCTAAGTCACACAGCTGGTAAAAAGGAAAAAGTAGAAACAGGTTCACAGTTCCACAGTGCCTGTCAACAGCTCACAGATTTTAAGTGGAAATAAGAAGGGAGAGCTGGGCAAGTGAAGAGAACCTAACCTTGAAACTGGGTAACCCAAGGGCAATGATTCCTCCTTGACATCTAGGAAAACTGAAAGCTAACAATATCCAATCACAAGGCATTTTAGAAGCCCAGTTTTTAAAACATCAATCAATTTAGTTGTCAAAGAATTGAGGAGTTGGTCAGTGAGAGAATGAGATGTAAGCCTAAAAGTGCTGGTAATCATCTTCCCACCATGAAAGGAGTGCTTGTGTGAAAATGAAGATTACTCTGAGGAAAGAAGAAATGTCACCATAGAGAGAGAAAACAAATGGTCATCGTTTGAGCCCCTGGATCCAGCTGTACCTGCAGGTTCACCCGTTTGCCAAAGTTTCTTGTATGAATTATGAACCACTTCTTCCATGTCTTGGTTTTGATAATTTAAAGATTACCTATGAGCTGTTAAATCTTCTCCTGAGCTCCAGTTACATGAAATTATCAGAGCAATGCATCTAACATATGCATAGATAATTCAATTAACTTGAACAAGGAATTACAGAGGCTGTAGAGACCATGGAGCTATGCTGGTCAGATATTGAAATGGAGCTGAGCAGTGGCTTCCAACTGCCAGGCCTTTGCGTCTGTGGCAGCGTTCCTGCAGGGCCATGCTTCAGCTGGGCCGCTCTGGCTGATGGCTGCCCACTATGGAAGAGTCAAGAGGGCTACCAAGTCTGAGCCTCTTATGCTGCTTCAGGATTCTGATAAAGGGCAGCTGTCACTTTGGCCTTCCACATTAGCCTGGTGGAAACTTTCCCAGAGCTGCATCATGATCAGAGGTTCTACCCAATCTATCTTTCCCTGTCTCCTCACAAAATGTCAAATATGTATGAGTATAATCTCTTCCCACTAACTCCTACCCCTCCCCTCTGCCTTTCACAGAAATTTCTCATCAAGTAAATCTCTCTTGTCTTGTCTTAGTGAGTTTGGGCTGCTGTATAAGAAAGTGTCAGCCAGTGAGTCTATGAAACAACACACGTTGACTAAAAGTCTGATGTCAAAGTGCCAGTGGTTGGATTCTGGTGAGGACCCTCTTCCAGGTTGCAGACAGCTGATTTCTCATTTGTATCCTCCCATGTCAGAAAGAGGGTATGGGAAATCTCTAAGTTCTCTTTTACAGGGCAATAATCACCTTCCAGAGAGCTCCAATTTGTGACCTAGTCACCTGTCACAGAACTCATTTCCTAGTACCATCACCTTGGGGCTTCAGTTTCAATGTAAGTTTGGAGGGAGACATAAACATTCTTTAGAACATCCTGTCCATCACACACCTCTTGGCATCTTCTTTAGACCTAAACTAACCTATAGGCCATGTTGCGAATTTGGGAATGAACCACAACATGGAATTCACAATAAGCACTAAAGCACAATCATTTGGTGCAAATTTTATAGCCAGGTACCACATTTCCATTTTACAACATACATTGTATACCACAAACACAGCCACTTTTTTATATTTTAAATAAATACATGGAGAGAATAGAACTCAGATCTAGGTTCTTTTACTTAAATGTCTGTACCCTTCCTTTAAACCAAGCCAGCTGTGAGGTATAAAAAAACAGTGGGGTTTGTGGGGAACTGGAAAGAATATGTATTCAAATTTAAACTTATTAATTATTTATTGGAGACATGTTTGAGGATAGGACTAAGCCTGTTGAATCACTAAGAACTCCATTTGCCAATTATAACTCCCATTTTTTTCCTTCATTATTGTCATTATTATCATTGTCCTGCCTCTTTTACTTAGAAATCTCTTCTTTGACACCTACGTGATAAATTCCTACCTATTCTTCAAGACCCTAGATAAATGTTATTTATTGTATTAGTCCACTTTTTGCTACTGTCATGAAGTACCTGAAGCAAACTATTTTATTTAGAAAAGTTTGTTTGGCTCCCAGTTTTGGAGACTGAAAGCCCAAGATCATGTAGCTCCACTGATTCCACTTCTGGAAGGGCTAAACAATAAGAGCAGAAACAACATAAGTGAGAGATCATACAACAAACAAGAAGGCAGAGTGCAATTCAGGGATCACTATTAGAGCAAGTCACTTTTGCAAGAGCTCAGGACTCCTAGGACAGCTTCCTATATCTCTTCTAAGGACTTCTCCTTCCATGGCCTGATGGACATTCCGACTCACCTCTTGAAGATCTTATCCTCCCACATGATCACACTTGGGATGGACTCTCAAAAATATCAACCTTTAGGGTCAAGCTGCACCAAACCTGAGCACCTATACAGAGCCACCCCTCATTTTCCAAGTAGCATCAGCCCTACCTTTCTTTCCCAGCCACAGCCTTATTCATAGGCCTTATTCCAGCCAGGAGTATACATGCTTTCAGGCCCATCTCTGCTGCAAGAGGATAAGCTCCTACGCTCAGGTCACCTTCTCCCTATTCTGCCTTTTCATGTGGGAGCAGAAAACTATTCATTGAGAGCCTACAGTGCCTCAGACAGTGTGATAAGCACTTAATATTGATAACTACCCTAACAATGGAATTTTCTTATTCTGCTTTACAAAAAGTGATTTTTAGCTCCAGAAAGGTAAAACTCCTGGCCTAAGATCCTACAGCTACCAAAATGGTTGTGAAATTCAAATGCAGGAGCCCCTGATCCCAAAGTCACCACCGGTTTTCTCAGATCACTTCTTCAACAGGCCACACACCTGGGGTGACCAGTTGCCAACCGATGGCTAAGGGTCTAGTGAGATGAGCTCTGCCCTTCCTGTGTGCTATGGGGGCTGGACTCACTGATATTTAGCTCCTTTTCTGCACTGACATTTTATTCTAGGTTTGTTATCTCTTCCTTTGACACCACCTGCACTGTTCAAGACAAGTCCCTTCTTTAAAAATAATGATAAAACTGCCTGTCAGTGGAAATAAGCCGTACACACTATCTCACTAATAGAAGCAGGAGAATTTCTGAGATACCTCTGAGTTCGTTAGGCATGCAAGATTAAACTCAAATTCATCTCAGCTCAGTCATACGTACTCTGAAACCAAATTGCAAAGGATGGAAATTTCAGTTGCTCAACAAGTTCAAGATGAAAGGGAGGGAGAGCTGGATAAGCAGGCAGGGCACTGGCCAGTGCAGGACAGGGCCTCCAGCTGCCAACAGCCTGGTGGACCTTGACTGCATGAAATGTAAATGTGCAGGCTCAGAAGTAGAACCATGGGATCCACACTCAGCTCAAGCACTTAACAGGTGAGTGGCTGTGAACAAGTTTTTTAATCACTCAGTGCCTCAGTTTCCTGACCTATAAAATGGAGTGGATAACAAAGCACAGTCTACTGGTTGGCACTGGAAATAAATAAATAAGTAAGTAAGTAAATAAATAATAAACAAACAAACAAACAATTGAACATAGTACAGACCTTAGTGGATAGAAAATGCTTAGTAGGGCCGCCCAAATAGCTCAGGGGATTAAAGTGCCTGCAAGCAGGCACAGGGACCAAGATTTGATCCCCAGGCCTGCTATGCCAGCCCCACCCCCGGGGCATGCTGAGACAACAATTGAGACTAGATGTAGTAGTGCACGCCTATAATCCCAGCTCTTGGGAGGCTGTGAACAGGCAGATCACTATGAGTCCGATCTAATAGTGAGAACCTGAACACCTTGTAGAATTTTCCTTAACACACAGAAAGAGAGAGAGAGACTAAAAAACAGAGAGAGAGAGAGACAGAGACAGAGAGAGAATGCTTAGTAATACAAGTGATAGTTATTAGATAGGGTCTTTCCCAAAGGATTCCAAAATCCAGGAGCAAGCTTACAAGACCCTGAACTTCCTGCCTTCTGCCCATCCCTCTGGCATGTCTCTTCCTTCCAGCTCTGTTCCTCCCCACTTATGCTAGAGTCTCCTCAGGACCCATGGAGGACAGGTTCCAGGAAAACTCCATGTAGCTTATATCCCTTAAACAAAAAGTTATGAGGTTTTTATATAACCCATGCACATGATATTCTCTATAGATTTTAAATAATCTCTATCACTATGGTTTGGAACAAAAATGCTCTCTAAAAACCATGCACTAAAGGCTTGGTCACCAGCCCATGACACTATTGGGTGGTGGTGACGCTTCTGTTAGGGGTTGGGGCCTGGTTGGAGGAAGTGAGTGTGCATCCGTGAAGGGGAATTGAGATCCCCCTCCCTCTTTTTGGTTCCTGGCCTACATTGAGTATGCAGTCGTCCTCTGCCACTAGTTTCCTCCATGATGCAATGGCCCAAACTGGGACCAAGCAGGCATGGACTGAAGCTTCTGAAACTGTGAGCCATAAGGTTTACTGAGAAATAAACCTTTCTTCCTTTGGAGTTGTTTATGTCAGGTGGGAAGCTGACTAACACACATAGAATACCTAAGACAATGTAAATGCTAAATATCTGTTGTACCATGCTGTTTGGGGAATACTGACAAGTAAAAGTAAGTCTATACACATTCAGTGCAGATAGAATATTTTTTCAAACACTTTTAATTCATGTTTGTATGAATCCACAGGCATAGAGCCTGCAGGTGCAGAGGTCTTTTGTGCTTACTTTGTCCCAAATGTTCTCATTCTCTCTTCCCTTTCTCACCATGCTGTGACACAAAAATTCAGTTCATCCTTCAGAGGCCACCTCCTTCAGGAACTTACTTCTTTATTCCCAACAGGCAGAAAGATTGAGCTTGTGGCTATAGGATGCCTTTTCCTATAGCATGAGGCTTCCTAAAGAGGGGTGGACCTACAGAAGTCTCCTCCACCTCCTAGAGTAAGCACACAGGAAATACAGGGTGTTATTCAGGATTGTTGGGTGAGCAGTCATGCAAAAAGTGTCAACATCCTTAAAGTGTCCCGAAGGGGCAGGATGTCATGAAAATGACCAAAGGAAACTTCTCTGAAGGTCAGTCTGGTTCCTCTCTCCTCCTGCACAGTGCAACTGGATAGCTCCGTGAGGACATAGAAATCCCCATTTGTGATGTGTTTTTCTTGTTCAGTAAGTTCTCATATCCTTTTCTATGACTTCTCCAGTTTTCTCTGCCGATTGCATAACCATCACCCCATTATACCACACAGTGCTTCTCCCCTGTGATACCATAACATTTCCAAAGATCCTGTTGCTTCCTCCATTTCCCCTCTAATGGTCTTTCCCATGGTGCATATGGTAAGAGTTTCAGAGGGTTGATTCAAGAACCAAACTTCTGTAGTTCTCCATTTCCTAGCTGTATGATCTCAGGCAAGTTACTTAAGATCTATGGACTTCAGGGCTGGGGAGGTAGCTCAGTGGTCTAAGCGCCTTCCTGGAAAACTCAAGGACCTGGGTTTGATCCTAGATGTTGAGTGCTATGCTTGCCTCAGAACCCTAGGTGCACTGAACTGGCCCCAAAACCAGGTGTGGTGGCACATGCTTGTAATCTCAGCACTTCAGAGGCTGAGACAGAAGGAACACTATGAGTCTGAGGTGTGTAGCTAGACCTTGTACCAAATAAGTAAATAAATAAATAACTTTTTTTAACAAAACCTCTGGACTTCACTTTCCCTATTTGTAAAATGTGTAATGCAAATACCTTTCTCATACTGTTACTGTGAAGCTAAATGGGTCAAGACATACAAAGGTCGAGGAACAGTGTCTAATACACAGATCTTATCTAGCTAAAATTAATAATAATCAGTATTAATGCTAACCTGTATCTCTGTCCCCCTCTCTACTAGGTTACAAGGTCCAAAACGCTCGTGACTATGTGGCTATTCGATTCTTTGCCCCTAAACGGGATAAAAAGGATAAAACACAAGCAGTACTCAATAAGCATCTTCAGAAGGAAGGAAGTGAAGGGAGAAAGAAGGAAGAAGAGAGGAAAAGGGGAAGGAAAAATGACAGGGAAGAGAAGGGGAAAGGAGTTGTGGCACGTACATAGAAAGTTATAAAAAATTGAATAAAACCAGAAAAATAAATTTTAAAACAAGTGGAGTCAGTCACCTGTCTTTGTTTGCCAAGATCATGTAACTATTCTCAGCCACTAACCATTTTATAATTTCTCAGATTGAGTTCATCGTTGGTTATTTTAGGGAAAGAGGGGAAGAAGATAAAGACACATTAGCAGTTCATTGAAAGATGGCCCCAAATGGCTCTTTCCATTGGACCAGGGCCCAGCTGGCCTTGGGAATTCACCTCAATCCAAACCAGGGTCCATAAAGGACAGGGAACATCAGTGGTTACGAGTCCTGATCCTGCAGTGACACCTGCAAGCTTCCAGCAAATGGATCCATTTTCATTTGCATAATCAAGTCACCCAACTTCTCAAGTTGAGGTTTAAAGCCTAAAAGGTAACTGAACAGTTTTCAATAAGGAAATAACTATTGCATAGATTGAATTTCTCTAATCCCATGTGACCAGCATTCTCTCTGAGTGTCAACAGCCAATAACTATGCAAAGGTCATCTGATGATTAGACACTCAGAGCTGAAGAAGTTACATGAATCAAATGTTCAGTAACATCAAAGTAAGATGGAATATGCATTCATATTACAGTAAAATATGGTCTTGCTTTGTATTTCTCAAACTTCAGCCATTCAGGTGCCACCTCCATGACTTCTTGCTATATCCACTGATAGAACTATTTGCTATGATAATAAGGGACTCCCGGACAATCCCTTCGTGAGGAGAATATTCAAACCTCCAAGTATTTGTGACCTCATTAGCAAGTGTTTTTCCCTTTGTCATCTGATAATTTCTAGATGACATTTACAGGTCTTCCTTAAATGTAAAGCTGCCTTTATAATATTTTTAAACTTATATGAGCATTAAAGAGAGGAAACAATTACATGTTGAAATGTAAGAATGTGCTTGGCTTCAGAACCATGGGATTTTACGTACTAGTTTTATGTGCTTGAGCAGCCCCACCCTGGACACTGCAGCCACCGACTGTGAGTGTATGTTGTGCTTCAATGATCGACAATCCAAGGCTTCCAGCAAAAGTAGACTGCACACCCATCCCATGCCCCTCTGTTGCTCTGTTGCCACTCACTGATCCAAATGCTGAACTTCACTGAGCAGGCACATGTGAGTGTGGAGATTAAGAGGTTATTGCTCTTCATTCCTCTTCCTTTAGGGAACCTCCTCTTTCTTTCTCATTAAGTTTAAGGAAGGTGGACCATCATCAACATTCGTATCTGTTGATCATATCTGTATCCCTAGTGCAAGGCCTCTTTCATTGTTAGGAAAATAACTTGCTTCAAACTCTCTTCTGAAAATGGAAAATGAAACCTTAATCAACCAATACATTTTCATGATTGTTTTTTTAAATAATTTTATTGAGAAACAATAGCCAAAAAAAGAGAGAAACAATAGCAATGAGACAGTTTCAAAACAGGTCAGTACGACAGTTACAATAATTAATACAGTGCATATTGTTGTCTCCGTAGTGGTTATTCTTGTATTATCAAGATGCAGATGTGATATCGTGTCCAAACACTATTAGTACAAATCTTTTTTTCTCATTGAATTAAGAGAAAGTAGCTGTGTATCTATCCTATTTTGAATATTCAGATACAAAATGGTCCTTTATTTGTATCACCTTTTTGTTTAGTTTTGTCAGAGATGAGTACTTCATTGTCATTTAAATATTTTAGGTGTGTGAATTCATCAAAATGCTCCAATATAGTCCATAATAGTAGAGGGTTATCTGTAAGACTGACAATGTCAGAAGTTGTTAACTTGAGCCTTTTACCACTCAGCATATTAATATGGCTTTAATTTTTATATTTCATTTTTATGATTTTCTGCTGGATGGTTAAGATTGAGATAAAGCAAGACCTATATAACAAGAAATGTAACTTTTGTATCTGACAAGGTCAGTCAAATAGCCATCCTGAAACTCTGTACTACAGTTTGTAGATCCTTTATCAGTGTCAGCCATGTGGATGAGTCACAGCGATTGCTTGACCAATGTGCTTTCTGTGAAAGCCTGAAAGAATATTTTCTCTCCATGTGACTCTCCTTAGGCACACTCTACATCACTGATCTCTTTCCTCTGTGGCCCCATCTCCTTGATCAGAAAAGTTGGGACACAACTGAGTTACATGATGTTATAGTACAGGTTCTCACCTATGTCCTGAGTCTTTACTGATCTTGAAAGGCTAGGGCCAAAATGTTGGCTGTCCTTGCACCCCTTCTTTTTCTCTAATTTTTGGTCTGCAAACTTAAGTTGTTAACCTTCCAGAAGAGAAACTTATTATTATCCTCTTACAATATAGGCAGTTGAGTTCAACCTCACTATCTGTCTGAATATCAAACATTTTAGATGTAACATGGAACAGGTATTTCCATCAAGTATTGATAGGTTAAAGTTCCCACAGAAAATAAAGAAAACAATTAAAAGAATAAAAACATATTTAAAAAACAGAAATAAACAATTGCATTTTTACACAGAAATTTAAAAATCTAACCTTATACACCATTGTGGCAGGACAGTCCTGTGACATTTTTTTCTTGTCTCATTTTCATTTATTACCCTTTTTTTAAACAAACATTTACTTTAGAGACAGTACAAAAGTAATTGGTATGACATGACAAGCAGTACATATTTAGAAGACCAGAATGACAGGCATTCCAAGCATGATCCTACCATTACACACTGCTATCTTCAGTGCAGTTACTTAGTTCACAGGTATCTTCAGTGCAGGCCGCATATACAGTTAGTCAGGGTGAGATTCCTAGTAATTAACTGCTAGTTTCAAAAACCTGCTGAAGATTCTTAGGATCATTGTCTTAACCATCTTGTGCATATAAATGCATGGCTTTTCCCCTGTCATGTTTCATGACTTTTTGAATAACATCCATTGTATATTATTACTTGAATACACTCTCTTCAAGTAAAATATTTTATATTTATAATTATTTCACAGGTAAAAATAAGTGGAAAAGCTGTAACATTTGCCAGAAATAGAATGAAAATTAAATACAAGTAAAATAAGGGAATACCACCAAAATCCAGATAGTGTGGTTTGTTAAAAATACTGAAACAAAATTCTATTTTTTTTCTTTTAAAAGTAACAGTGTTATGAATATAGTATCATCAGACTGAGACGCTTTCATTTTGCTATGGTTTGCGTCTACTCTCCCCCCCCAAAGCCTCATGCAGTGACTGGGGCAGCTTCTAGAGTTTGTGATTAATTCATGATTCGATGCAGGGATTATGGGTGGGAGTGCTATACCCACTCTGGGGTTGGCAATCTGCATACTGTAAAAAGAAATGCGAGAGGCTTGCTAGCTGCCCTAGCTGCTGATCCCGCTTTTGCTCTTCGCTGTCTACCACAGCCATGAACTGCTGCCCTCTTCCGTGTGCTCCTCTGCCTTAGAACCGAGTATGGACTGAAACCTCCACTGACTGTGAGCTAAGTAAATCTTAGCTTCCTTACTTTTGGGTGTCAAGTATTTTGTTTTATATGAGAGAGAATGAGAGAAAAATGCAAATGAGAGAGTAATTGAGACATATTTCTATAGCCACATGTAGTTTTAAAAATAATTTTACATGAGAAATAAAATTCTCCCAGTGGGAAGATGGAACCCATGTTATTTGATGCTGTATTAGTGTGTGTATCTCCTGGCATCCTCTCACATATCCTCGGTACACAGGCCGCGAGCCTTTAGGAGTACTACTGCACCAGTGGAAACAAGATAACCAGAGATACTGTCTTTACCCCTCTGAATCCAATTCCACATTAAAGATGGTCTCACTAATACAAAATCAATTAGTCATCTCAAGTTGATAAAGGCCTCTAGTGAAATACCAACTTCTAACATCACACTCAATTGGTGAAAGCTTTTCCTATAAGATCAGGAACAAGATAAGAGTTCTTGTTTTAATTTCTGCTCAACAAGATATTAAAAGCTGCAATCAAAGCAACCAGGGAGGAAAAAAACAGTGTTTAATTGCTTTGTCTTTAACATTCAAGTTCAAAAGGTTGAAATAAAACTCTCTCTGTTCACATATAACATGATAAAATACAAAATGCTTAAGGTTCCACATAAAAAATATTAGTGCTACCTAAAAAATCCATCAAAGTTGCAATACATGAAATCAACACTAAAAAGCCAGTTTGAATCCCTAAACATGGCCACTGAACAATCTAAAGTGAAAAATTAGAAAATACTGCCATGTACAATAGGATCAAAAAGAACAAAATGTTTAGCAATAAACTAAACCATGAAGCAGAAAAACAAACATTGAAAATTAGAAAACATTGGTAACAGAAATTAAAGGCATAAATAAGAGCAAAGATGTCCTATGGATTTGAGGAATGACTATTAAAATGACACCAGTTCCAGAGCCAATCTACAGATTCATTGTCGTCCTGGTAAAAATCCCAATAGGATTTTCTTAAGACATTAAAAAAAAAAAACCTCATCATCTTCAAATTCTTATAGACTCTCAAAAAACTAAACAACCAGATCAATCTTGAAAAGGAAAGAGCAGAAGGAAAACAGAACAAAATTTGGAGATTCATACTTTCTAATTTGAAAACTTTCTAGAGTAGTAAAAAATTTGGTGCTTGCATGAGGACTGTCACAAAGACCAATAGATAAAATAGAATCCAGAATCAAATCTTCACATGCACAACCAATTCAAAAAAAAATCTTAGTAAGATTACTATGTATAGAAATGACAATCTTTTAACAAATGGTCCTGGAAAAACCCTGAATCTTACATGCAAAAATTAAGTTGTGCCCTTATTAAATAAAAAACAAAAGCTTTGAAATGAATTAAGCACCTAAGGGCAAGAGCTCCAACTCTCAGAAGAGAAAAAGTGCTCATGACATTAGATTACGTAATGTTTCCTTAATATTATACCAAAATCACAAGCTATAAAAGAGGTTTTGTTAAAATTAAAAACTTTTGCACTGAAAAGAAGCTATCAAAAGAGCGAAAATAAAACTCACAAGATAGGAAATGATACTAGTAACCTATAGTTCTGGTAAGGGATTAATTCCCAGAATATATTAAAGCTCTCACAACTGAACAACAGCACAAGCAAACCAATGCAAAAACAAACAGAGGATTTAAATAAACATTTCTACATAGATAAATGGCTAGCTAGCACATGAAATGCACATCAGGAGTGAATAGGGAAAACCACAATGAGATAGTACTTCATACCCATTACAATGGGTTTTAGGAGAAAGAGAAGGAGAGGAGGAGAGAGTGGGGAGATGGGAGAGGGAGAGAGAGAAGGAAAGAATGTGGAGAAACTGGAAAGAACTCGTGTGTGTGTGTGTGTGTGTGTGTGTGTGTGTGTGTGTGTGTTATGGTTTAAAACTAAAATATCTTTCCAATGCCTTGTAGGAAGGAGATTGGATTATGGCATCACAGTACTCATTAGAGTTTTCATTTCACGGATGAGTTCAGTAGTTGAGTGTGCAGGTAGGGTGGCTAGAGGGGCGTGGGCTGGAAGGTTGCAGCTGGGTCACTAGGGTTGTGGCTGGGCAAGTGTATTCCTGCCCTCATACCCCCTTCACTCTCTGCTTCCTGGCTGTCATGGGTTGAATAGCTTTCCTCTGCCATACCCTGGCATTTCTGTGTTAGAGTGGGCTATCCATGGACTGAAATGAGAATTCAAAATACTTTGTCCCAGCCACAAGAAAGTAGTTAAGGCAGTGTACAAAATGCTACAGCAGCTGTGGAAAACAAAAAAGTAAACATGTACCACATGATTCAATAAATCCCCTTCTGAGTATATACCCAGTTGAAAGGAGATATTCAAACAGATATTTGTATGCTAATATTCATAGCAACATTATTTTTTTGCAGTACAAGAGCAGCATTATTCAAAATACCCAAAAGATAGAAAGAGCCTAGGTGCCCATCAGAGAGTAAGTACACACACAAAACACGGAATAGACGTACAATGGAACATTATTTAGCCTTCAAAGGGAATAAAATTTTGACACATGCTACAGCATGGATAGTCTTGAATAAGTTTGACTGAAATAATCTAATCACAAAAAAACAAATATTACATGATTCTACTTAAAATGAGGTTTCTAAAGCAGTCAGACTTGTAGTAGGCAGATTTATTTATAGTACAGTAAAGATTACCCAGAAAAATATCTATGTTCATAGCAGCACAATTTGTGACAGCCAAATCCTGGAAACAACTAAGATGCCAGTCACATGAGGAATGGTTGAAAAGGTGGTATTTTTATACAATGGAGTATTACTCAGCTATAGAGAATGATAAATTTGAAGCATTTTTATTGAATTAGATGCCACTTGAACATATAAGTGAAATAGACCAGACACACATGTGCAAATATCATGTAGTCTCCCTAGTATAAGAAATCAAAAGAAGAAATACAAATAGAAAGGTATAACAACAACTAAAAACAATTGAGTCGGATAGGGCAAACTGAACTGCATAGCTGTGGGGTAATAATCAGCTTCTCTTCTGGATGGTTAACAACCTAAGTTTGCAGATCAAAAATTGGAGAAAAAGAAAGGCTGCAAGGTCAGCCAACATTTTGGCCCTAGCCTTTCAAGGTCAGTGAAGACTCAGGACATAGGAGAACATGTACTGTAACATCATGAAACTCAGTTGAGCCCCAAATTTTCTGATCAAGGAGATCATGGAGCCATAGAGGACTGTGATTTATAATCTATAGTGTGCCTAAGGAGAGTCACATAGAGAGAAAACTTTCTCTCAGGGTTTCATAGAGAGCAAACTGGTCAAGCAATGGCTGTGACTCATCCACATGGCTAACACTGACAAAGGATCTATGAAGTGAGGTACAGGGTTATAGGATAAACCCTGAGGGGACTTGACTGACCTCATCAGATACAAAAGTTACTTTTTTGTTATATAGGACTTGCTTTATCTTGGTCTTAACCATCCAGCAGAAAAGTATAAAAACAAGGTATATAAAATAAGGCCATAATAATAAGCTGCGCTGTAAATCGCTCTAGTCAACAACTTCTTCAGATAACTCACTATTATTGTGGATTGCTGGACTGCATTGGATTGTTTTACTGAATTCAAGCACTAATAATAATTGAATGATAATAGAATGCCCATCTCTGACAGGACTAAACAAAACAAGGGGATACAAAGGAAGGACCATTCTGTGTTTGTATAAACAGTACAGTTAGGAAAAATATGCAGTACTTTTGCATAATTCTATTAGAAGAAAGATTTGCACTAATAGTGTTTGGACAGGATATCCTGTCTGCTTCTTGAACTATAGATAACCACTAGGAAGATAACAATGTAAAAAGTATTAATTATTGAAACTATACTATAATTCAGCTTTAAAAATGATAGGTATACAGCTACAGTCTCTTAATTCATTGAATAGAATGAATTAAGTACATTAAGTAATAGTGTTTGTAAGTAGAATATCACGTATGCACCTTGTACAACAAAAAACCACTACGAAAACAATATGAAATATATTAATTATTTAATCTGTTCTACTAATTAGATTTGAAACTGTCTCATTGCTATTTGTCCTTAAATAAAATTAATAAAAACGATATTAATCTAAAATAGAAAAAAAAGATTATCCAGAATTGGAAAGAGAGGGGAAAAGTAGAAATTTTAATGGACAGTTTTTGCTTAGAATGATAAAATTTTCTGTAAATGCACAGCAGTAATAATGGTACAAATTGAATGTGCTTAATGCCTCTCAAAACAGTTCAAATGGTGAATTTTGCTGTGTGCATATTTCTTACAATAAAATAAATCTACTGGTCAATCACAAACAGGAAAATATATGGTAGAATATTCACACAATGGAATACTACTCAGCAATGTAAAACAAAAAATAGATGAATCTCATAAACAACAACATGGATTAATCTCATAAGCAGTTTATTTAGTCAGAGAAGTCTCACATAAAAGAACATGTATAGGATAAATGATTCCAAAATGAAAAATAACAAATGGTTGGCTGGAAGGGTGTGAGAGTTGGGTACTGAGTACCTCAGAGCTTGAGAGAATTTCATGGGATGAAAGAAGTGTACTGTGCGGTAGTCTTAGTAGATATACATGATGCTCAAACTTCATTTCATTGAATTGTTAAAATTTTATCATCTTCTAATTATACCTCAAAGATAAAAACAAATTCTGTTGATCATGATTTCTCTCCAGTGGGGCGGTGCTGCACTGCGTGTGTCAGCAGCCCCTTGTTTCTATGGCTGTTCCGTCTCCCGCTCATCTCTCTGTGACTGATGCTTCTTTTAGGTCTGTTCATATATTCAACCAGGCTACATCAGCATTTGAATAACAATTAAGTTTTAAGGATATGCCTTGCTATCATCACAGATTTTACTATATTATTTTCAGTATTTGAGACTCAGAGTCAAACAGGATGGTCCAATATTTTAGCTTACAGTCAAATAAAATGATTAAATCCCATCATATCAAATTCCCAACATTTCTCTTTTTTAACCATCAAATGGCCATTACATTAATCTCAAAAAAGTAAAATTTAAAAATTGAATTTCGGATTTTCCTCCACATTCTAGAAAGTTATTTTTTAAACTTTCAAAATTTGATCAGCACAAATGATTCATTTAAAATGAATTAAATAATTAAGTTGATTAGATTTTAATTTAATAATAATAAGTTAAATAATTTGTTAAAAATTATTAGTTCAGTATACATAAAACTTTAGCTAACTATAGTTCATATTTACATATGTTCATGGTGGCCCAATATTTTTGCTAATGGTCAACTTGCAGCCACAGAGACCAGCCTCTTTGTCTTGTTCACGTTATGTTCTTAGTGCTCAGTGGAGTACAAGAAGTACAGTAACTGTTAAATAGGTATCAGTTTGAATGAGCAAATGAGAATGTATAGCAAGTGAGACAGCCAGTGGTATAGCTCAGCAGACTAAGTGCTTGCTTGGCAAGTGCAGGGGCCAGGTTCGATCCAAGGCACCACATGCAGTGCCAGCCCCACTCCTGGGCATGCTGAGACTACAGTGGAGTCTGGGCATGGTGGTGCATGCCTGTAATCCCAGCACTAGGGAGGCTGAAAACAAGAGGATCACTATAACTCTGAGCTGCGTAGTGAGGCCCTGCACCAAAAACAACTAAAATTTAGCAAATGAATGACCACATGCCCCAAAATTCACATTTCAAGATCTATTGCCTCTCAGTTATTTTCAATACATCTTTTCTTTCATTCTTTCTTTAATATGTAATTAGTACGGAGTCTACAGTGTCTCACTACACAGATTGGACTCGTAGTGCTCCTCCTGGCTGCAGCCTCCCAAACTCTGGGATTCTAGGGCATGTCAGTACATCCAGTCTCAATTTCTGTCTCAGCATGGCACAACAGGGATCGAACCAGGTCCCTGGGTCTGCCTAAGCTGAGCTATCTGGCTACCCCATTACATCTTAATGGTCACATTACAGTCAAATCAAGTTTCCTGCTCTAACCAAGATATGTAAATGCATGCATTATATGAGAAAAGATAGCAACATTAATAATCCAAATATGTATCAATTCAACCAGAATATGTCTGCCATGGAATAGGTAACTCTCTGTAGGCAACATAGTAATCTGTTGCAGCATCAGGCTTATGTAATGTACAGGTCTATCTTTAAAGCTCCACATTTCTCTTATGTAGACACTTGATGCTGGACAAGCCCTTTCATTGCCCCAAGCTTTAGCTTTTTCTCTACAAAAGGAAGATAATAGGAAATTATTTATTCACTCATTTATCAAATATGTACTGAATATCTACCATTTTCTAGACCTTGAACCAGAATCTGAGGATACAACAGGGAACAAAATAGACCAAAAGTCCTGTTTTCATGGAGCTTACAGTTCAGAGAGAATGAGCAACAATAAATCAAGTAAATAAATTATCGAATGAGTCTGATGAGTAAGAGAATTTTCCAGGAAACCGGAATTATGCAGGCTTTAGTGAGACAAAATCCAAAGATCTTTGAGGAATTATTGGTAATGGAATGAATTATTTGTGCCAATGGGCAGTTGAGAGTCGTTATTTAAATAGAAAGTGAACATCTCTATCTGCAAGGGTGGGTGCTCAGAGATGTTACCAAGGACAGACAATCAGAATGGCACGGGGATGAAATGCAGGCAGGCAGGCAGGCAGATCTAAACACACTGACACAAATGGTACCTCAAGGGGCCCTGACAACGGTGTCTGCTGTTGGAATGATGGGCTATTGACCTGCACTTCCAGTTAGCTAGCGAGACAGACATTCACATTTCCCTCCCTCCCTGAGCCACACATGACTTTGCAAAATCCTCTCCACCCTGAAGGTGATTTAGAAGACCTTTGCTTCCACCAAGAGAGTACCGACAGGGTGCCAGGCCTCTACCCTGACCCTTGGAAGAAAGCTGACTCACTGAAGCAGGAGAGAGGTGACCGAGGGAAGTCTCTGCCATGGGAAAAGTTCACCATCCTAGTAGATAAAAGCAAAACTTTCCAAGAGCAAACACTTGGAAAGAGGATGCATTCAGCAAGGAGATGGATGTCAGAGGCTGCCAGGTATTGCTACAGTAAGATCAGTGGCACATCTTTTGCAACTTCCTATTTCAGAGGACCGAGTGTGAACTGAGTACTGAAAGCTATCAGAGAACTGCTGTTGGTCCCCCAGATGTGATAATGGTCTCGTAGCATGGTAGAGAAACAAAGGTTCTTGTCTTTTATGTTTGCAGTAGAATAATATGATATCTGAGATTTGCTCTGGCAAACTCCAGCCAAGAATGGGAAAAAAAGGAGTTGAGTAAGGATTTAGATGAAACAAGTTTGGCAGTGTGGGCACAGTTCTTGGGGCAATATTGAGTACAGAGGTTTTAATAGATGCTGCTCCCTCTTATTGAGCGTGCTGGAAAGTTTTCACAGCAGAAAGTTAAAATGGAATCTTTCCACTTATTTTTAAAAGAGTAAAAAGCTATAAAGACACATATATGCTCTTGGAGCATTTGTCTAGCTCTGGGGATTAATTCTGCTGGGCAGATGAAAGCTATTCCATTAAATCATTTATGGTATTTAAAGACCAGTTTGGTTCTGTTTAATTGCTACCTTGAATTAAGTGCTGCTTCAGCATGGAGAAATAATTGTCAGGGCTAGAAAGAGTTGACAGTGAGCTTCAAGTGGTGGTGAGTAGCTTCAAGTTGGGCCAGAAACTTAGGAGAAATGTCCCTTCCAGGAGGAAGCTGCTGAATTCCCAGATGGAGGACAAAACTGTAAAAAAAACACTGTTGTCAACCATCTGCCACATCTAGATGAGAAGATTATTTGAATTCTTTCCAAAGTATTCCCAGGGCATTTTGCAAGGCAGAGGAATATTTAAATAACTGAGCCCTGTCTTACCTTTCTGTAACATCCATTCACTATGCATTTATTCAGTATCTTCTGTATAGCAGGCACCATGCCAGGCATAAGACAATTAGCCCATAGAGAAGGGTATAGCTCTTATGAGGTCCAGCCAATATAACAGACACCTTCAAGTGTACAAGAAAAGAGTTATTGCTATATGATACATAGCACATTTACAGATCATTGTAAACATACATTGGGCACTGATCTAAATGTTTCACAAGTAGAAATTCATCATATATTTGCCCAGAATTTATGGGGAACTGTTACATGTCTGTGGATGAAGAATCTGAAACACGGAGAACTTTAGTAACTTTCTCAGGATGATCAGATGTCAGACAGTGGAGCAATGATCAGAACTCTGAAGGGCTGGCTGCAGAGCCTGCTCTCCTAGCCACTCTACTGTCCTGCCTCCCAAAGGAAATCATTTAAGGTGTGTTCTATGAGAAGCTACTGTGTGCCAAGATCTGTTGTTGACTGTGGAATAAAACTGAGAATAAACCATGCCCCTGCTCCTGTGGAGCTGTCCCTGATGAAGAGCGACAGTGACAAACACCTCAATACATCATGTGTCAGAAAGTCATGGAAGGTAATAAGCAATGGAAAGGACAGGAGAAGAAATGATGAAGGCTCTCAGAGAAGGTGATATGCAAGCAGAGACTTAAATGAGGCATAGAAGGAATATGGGAGAAGGTTACACCTGGAAGAAGCAACACCACAAAGCCCTTGTGGGGACAAGGGTTTAGACAACTCCAAGGACACTCTGAGACTGGAGCAATGGGGTTGTGGTAGGAGTACCAGGGGTTGGAGGATGTTTATGCAGGTGAAGGCAGGAAGTCTGTGTTCTCCTTTCAATGGATAAGAAGCCCCTGGTTGTAAGCAAAGGGCATTTTCATTAAAAGCCCATCTGCTTCAAGGAGAAAGCATGGGAGCATGGAAAATCTTAAGAAGTTGTTGCAACCATCCAACTATTCCCGCAATGGTGGCTTTGACAAGGATGTAAATACAGGGAAGGATGACAAATGGTTGATTATGGGTGTAGTCTAAAGGTGAAGTCAACATGACTTGCTAGAGGATTGGCTGTGGGTGTGAGAGCCTTGGGTCACTAGGCCTGAGCACCAGCTAGAAGGGATCCACCTTTCAGAGACAGAGAAAGCTGCAGAAGAGTTTCACTCCTGACCCTGTAGAAAGCAGAATGAATGGGTATCTTTGCTGGCTGGGGAAGGGCTTGTAAAGAGCTCAAGTCAAGGCTAAAAATGAGGATAGATGGGAAAAAGACTACATGGTTATGACATACAAGTGTGTGTGTGTCGGGGCATGGTTCTTAAGGAATTCTGGAGCCAAATGTCTAGAATGACTGAGGGTCATGTGGGGAGGCCAGGTACTGCTCAGCTTTGAATTCAGTGTTGAAGAATGGGGCAGTCAGAGAGATGCAGGAGGGGAGGGTCTTCCAAAATCCCAGAAGGCTAAGGTGCAGAGTTAGGTATGGCCTTGACAATGGACCAGCATCATCTGTATCCCTAATGACCATGAGCCAGGTGAGGCTGGCCAAGACCCACTCTCAGCAGTGCACAGAGAGTAGGGAGGGAATGACAAGAGAGGACTCCTCCTGCTCAAGTCTCCCAGGCATACATTAAGCATGATGGAGAACAGATTGTGCAGGAGCAACGACAAGCCACTGCCTCCATTGGGTAGCAGTAGTGGCTGTAAAGTTGTTGATGGAAACTGAGCAAGTGGTGTCTGAGGACAGCAGTTCAGTTGAGCAGTGCCTTAAGAGCTAGATTTGATGTGGTGATTTGGAGGACTGAGACAACCTGCATCCCCTTGGTTCTCCACACTCCTCACTACTAAGTCCAGCTGCAAAATTGCTGTCCCAGGCTAGACCCCAGCAGGCTACATGGCAGTTCACCAGCAACCAGTTCCCCAAGGCCAGTTTGCTAAGTTCACCATTCAGTAATTGACTTTCCTTAAAATGATCTAAATCCCTGGGACATAGCTGGAGATGGTAAAAACAGAGCAAGTGCAGGCAGCAAGGTCTTTGGAGAGCACAGGCATTGAGCATAGCTCTGAGCTGAGAAGGCATCTGTAGTTGATCAGAAGAAGGAATGTATTTTCAGCAGAGATAGCATCCACTCTGGGACCAGAAGCACTTGCATCAATGGGGAAATTGATACTGGAGATTTCAAACATGTAGCAAGGACTCAAACAAAGAACATATCAAGCAAGACTTAGAACTAAGTGCCACCCCAGAGATATAGTAGGAGGAGCAACACCGACAAGCCCAGCTGGTGAGAAAGGAGGTGGCCTACCACATAAAGGTGGGTTCTGCCCTAGAATACAGGAGGCAGATAGTTGCAGATCATCCCAAGTGAGACAGAAGTTCGCAGTTCCAAACTCCCACTCAAGCAGGAGAAAGGCACGAGTAGCTTGGTAAAGCATAAACTATTGAGGTAGTCTTTTCTCTCCTTATGTTCTCCTCCTCCTTTCTCTGTCTTTCTGCCCACCACTTCTAAGTGACCCCACCAATGCAGACTTGTGTCTTTTTAGCTAAAAGTAGGCCTGAGAGACAACCCAACATATGACCTTGGGCAAATCACCTTCATCCTTTTATGCTCATTTGCTCATCTCTAAAGTGAGGATGAAGGTAAATAGAATGGCTGTGAAAATTATGTAAATTAACATCATAGCACTCTGGGAAGAGTCCTTATTTCATAGTGAAGGATCCACATAGAATAGCAATGGTCATTGTCGCTGCTGCTGTGATTATTGCTCCTGTGCCACATGACTAGCCACTCCGTGAAAGGAAACTACTCAAGCCAAGCCATAGCACAGTGAAAACCTGAGAAGAGAATTTCAGACTTGCACTTTGTGAAACTCTGATTTGTAAGAAGGAGAGTGAAGTGGAGAAATACTCTGTTGTGTCCAGCTGGTACAGAGCACGCTGGCTGAGAAGCAATGCTAATATCAGAGGCTGTAAGGTGAGGTGGAATGAACTGAATTTTCAATTTCCATAGCACAGATAGCCTGTACTTAACGGATGAGTTGTCATGATCTGTCCAGACAATTCTGGTGGGCAGGAGCTGAGCCATCCTTTCTGTTGGTTCCAGGAGAACACTCAAGGGTGTGCTGGGGAAAGCATTATTGCCCAGATATGCTTCTGCTTCTCTAGCAAGGAGAGCCACACTCCAACTCACCTTGGCTTAGCCATTTAACCCATAACACACACCGAACTTAGTGTTTCAAAAGAGGGGGTGCATATTCCTCTCTGCACACTTACTCAGCCTCTTCCTCGAGGGAGGAGAGAATTGTAGCCCTTCTATGTACCCATAATGTCTGTGCAGCTCAGTCCCTGGAGTAAAGAAATTGCTCAACTAGTGTTCACTGAAAATGCTTTGTTGGAAGTCGCTGTGTTGAAAGGCAATCTTGCTTTCTTTTCCTTCTATGTGGCTGACCCAGTAGGGTTGGTCCAAAAAGCCAACCTTTTTTCACTTCCTTCCATCCCTTTGGAAGATGACTAAGCAGTCTCATGGCTTCCTTTGGCTCCTGTGTCCTGTATAGCCAGCCAGCAGATAGAAACACGGCCACCCTACAAGCTTGTCTCAGCTTTGTGTGTCCCTGTGTCAGAATACCTATGACCCATCCTCAGCAGAACGGTGTGGCCCAGTCCCTCCCCAATCTCCTCTTGTTGTCCTCAGGCTCCTCTTCATGGTGTGCATGGAGGACCACACAGGGCTCCACACAGAGCCTTCGTGTGCATAGATCTTCCTCACACAGGGCCACTAATGATGCTCACTTGGGAGATGGGCAGCCAGAGGCTCCAACACCTTAAAGGGCTAGAGCAGAGTTGGCAGCTGGTAGTACTAGGGTTCTGTGACCGATCCAAGCATATTAAATTCCTTTATCAGTTTATCCACTGACTTATAGACTTTCAAACTCTCTAATAAATTAGTGACCCAGGAAAAAATGTATATACATTCATACATGTACATATATGTATGTAAATATGCAATAAAATATATAACAGAAAAATATAGCCATAATGTATAGAATATAAAACAAAAACTGTAGAATCCTTCACACATGTCCAGGCAGTTGCAGGATTATGTGCATAGGAAATCGTGTTACCTCCCATAAAGACATATTGGGCTCAGTGCTGTCTTTCTGTTTACTAATTCACCGTTGACTCCCAAGACAGCAGCTCTGCCTCTCCCCTCATTCCTCAGTCTGGCAGTCAAGTTCTGAGCTATGTTCTCATTAGAGCAGATTTCCACAGGCAGGGAGAGCAGTTCAGCCTTCGAATAGAGGCTCCACAGATCTGAGGATAATACACTGTGCCAGCCATTCTAGCCTGGTGAACAGAACAAAGATGTCCTGATGCTTGGCATGTGGACAGGAGACCACAGGCAAAGCAATACCCTACAGTAGTTGGCATAGCCCAGTGGCTGTAGCCTGTCTCTGCTGCCTGAATTTCAGGAGGGAACCTGAGAGGAGGCTGGTTGTGAGTAGGACATTGAATAATGGGTGCAATAATGCCGGCAACACTACCAGGTGCTCTGGGTTAGATTTTTCTCAATTAATGAATTAATGCTCATAACATGAGGACAGCGTGTGTACCACAGTGCCCAAAATCAGGGAGGCTTTGCTCCATTAATCTCACAAAGGATATCCAGGAACCTGGAGTGCCAGAGCTGGAGGAAAAGGGGCACCAGCTAGGGTCAGAGCCTGGCCCCTAATTCCAGCTGTATTTACAGATGAGCTGCAGGATCTGGGGCAAGTCACCCATTTCCTTGGGACAGCTTGCTTATACTCATTTGCACACAAATTATATATATACTTACAATCACCCTGAGCATTCACAGGAGTTCAGTGGCAGGACCTTTGAAGACACTACAATTCCCTGGTGCTCAAGTCCCTCACATAAAACAGTGCAAATTTGTATTTAACTTGCACACATTTTCATGGATACTTTGCCATTTATAGATTATTTGTAATATTTAATACAATGGACATGCTATGTTGTTTTGGGAATGAAAGCAAGAAAAAAATGTAGTTAGGACAGACATTATGCTTTGCAAAATGTTCTGACCAGCAGTGAATTGGATCCACAGATGCAGGACCAATGGACAAGGAGAGCTGACTTCACAAGGAAGCCCTGGTGCCCAGTTCCTGCAAGGGCATGTGTATTTACTGCAGCTCCTGTTCCTGTCACCCTGCACCCTGGTCCTGCAGGCTCTAGCCCTGGCATTCATTTGTCTCCTCCAAGGACCAAGCTTGTGTTTCTTGAAGAGCTCTTTATACACTTGCCTTCCTCTTCTCTGGCCAAATGCTACTTTTCTTCTCTACCTCTCTTGGAATGTCACTTCTTCCAAGAACCTTCCTGATGGCCTCTGAGTCTGGACCAAGTCCCAGCCAAGCAAGCCATAAGGCCAGAGAGCCTGACAGGTCAAACACAAGCTCTGGGTGGTTTAGCTGGGTCTAAATGTAGCTCTGATAGTCACAGATTCATTTCACTTGAAGAGCCAAAAAAAAAAAAAAGAAGGACACCTATCAGGTTCACAGCAGAAGACTTACATGAGGACTCAGTGATATAAACTACTGCACATGCATGGACATTGGATAAGTGGTACCTATTAACTTCCCGGCACTTAGGATCATTGGAAGTTTAGAAAATCTTTATCTTATTATTGTTTTATGTCTGTGTGACCTCACAGATTTTGAACTTGATGAAAAAAAAAAAAACCATCTCTGCATGTTTCATTCTTGTCCCCAAGTCCTCACAAGAAGGAGTGCACAATAAATTGTGTGGCTTGAGTGGATATTGCAACAAAGACCCAATCACTCACCTCCAGGACTATAAAAGAGGTAAAGGTGATCACAAGACACTGGGTGCATTATAAGCCATTAAAAGCCTTGCAACTAGGGGGGGTGATTCTGCCATGACCTATAAGGTACAGATGGGACCACAGACCTCAGGTGGACCAGGAAGAGGACCAGGATCAGGCATGAGGAAGAGAAGAGCTAGAACAGATGCAGGGAGCTGGAAGAGACACCAGCAGGGGTTGTGATGAGGGTGGCCCTGAGGAATGGACAGAGTGGTGAAGAGGAGTTGACATCATTATGGCCTTTGTATAAAACATCCAGGCCCTAAAGCATTGGCTAAGCACCAAGCTGCCTGGGCTCAAGGTGTTTGCGCACCTTCTCAAGAGGACTCACTTTTCCAGGGGCTAGAATTCATTTCTTCATTCATTTGTTCATACAATATTTATCAATTTCTTACTAAGACCATTTTATTGAGTACTTGCTAAGATTTGCTCCAAGATGTAGAGACTCTAACAATGAATAAAAAAGATGTAGATACTTCTGTTATGGTACTGCTGTCCTAGTGGGGACAGAGGCTGATAATTAAGTCAGCCCCTGCCAACTCTGTGTCTGGGATAAGTGCCATGGAGAAAGGGGACCAGAAGTGATGCCGGGAGGGGTCACTTACTAGAAGGGCATCAGCAAAGGGTTCATGGATCAGACACATTTCAGCAGGAATGGAAGGAAGCAGAAGTAGAGGCTGTGAGGAAGTCTGAGGGAACAGCATTTGCAGCACAGGGAATAGCAGTGGGAAGGCCTTTGGGTGCGAGTGGTCTTGGTGAATTCAAGGCACTGCCATTCAGCAATTTTAGCCTGAATGGGTGACAGAGATATGTTGGATGAAGAGAGGCTATCTGAGCACAGGGGATGGCATTAGCCATAATAAGGTTAAAACGCAGAGTGTGGAAATCTGACTCAGCCTTCCAGACCACTAAGCTGCCTTTGGAGAACAGAGTGTTGGAGGCCAGCTCAGGAGAGTACGATCACTGTGGAGAGTAGATCGCTAATTCCCTGGGGGCAGTGACGGTGCCTGAGACCGGGATGTGATGGAGGAGGCGACCAATCTCTATAAACTGTATGAGGGGTTACAGTTAGAATTAATAGGGATCTTGACCTGCTGCTGGTGCCAGCAGCCTTGTTTGACCAGGCAATGTGGTCAGGGCCTGACCATGAGCCCCCTTCCCCGTTCAGTTCACACCCTTCCAACCTGAAGTCTCCCTTTGGGTCCTCATTGCTGTCACTTTTGTCTTTGTGGCTTTGGAGAAACAGATCCACAAAGAGCTCCTGCACTTTGGAGGTTGAGGGTAAAATTAAGAACCATTTGCTTTCCATTTATAATTTATGCATTATACACCACCTACTTCCCAAAAGGATTTGAGATAGTGTACAATAACAATCATCTTTAAACCATCTGCACAGACACTAAAAAACATGTTTTCAGCAAATCCTTAATGGCACAAGGAAATGTTCAAAACATGACTTTAAATGAAAAAAGCAGGATACAATGCTTTATTTACTATAATACTGTTACATAATACAGATGTGGGTAGAGAGCGGGGAGAAGAAAAAATGATAGGGAGAGGGAAAGGGAGGAAGCTAGGAGAGGAAGAGAAGAGGTAAGAACAGGAGAAGGAAAAGGAAGGGAAGAAGGAAGGAAGAAAGGAGGGAAGGAGGAAACGGGGAGGGAGGGAGAAGACCTTGGATAGAGGTTAAGTCTATACAGTAAGATCTCATTGCTTACAGAATATGGTTCCCCCAAAACATTATAAATAATAGTTATACATTTATATATCAACTTGATTTTAAAAGTGTGACTATCACATGAGGACCACGAGCCAGTTGGATTCCGTTTGCCCATCCCCCCAGGTCCACACTTCACCACTCCTGCCTGTTCTGGGCACTGGATGCTCCTTTGCTCCATGGCTTCTGGTTAGTTTGAATCAATAAGCATTCATTCCTAATAAACATAGGGTATAGGAAGAGGAGGGCCCAGGGAGATGGCCAGCTCCTGACCTTCCTTCCTGCTTTGTCCCAGCTCTGAAGTGGCTGTGTCCTTCTCCCTTGCTGCCCATGAGCCTGGATTCCAAGGCTCTGGTCCCTGGGGATCCCACTTGCTGCAGCCCCTTGCTGGCTCCTGTCTCGCTGTCCTCCTCTGCTTTTCTCAATTCTGTCAACACTGTCATGGTTCCTTCATTAAAGCTTCTGTAGTTTCATTCTTCTTAATATCAACATATATAAGAATCATTTAGACAGAAGAGTTGTTAAAACACAGATTCCTATGCACTGCAGTATTGCTGACTGTAGCCACCTTGCTCTGCAATAGTAGCTTTGTACCTTTTGACTTACGTCTTTCTGTCCCTACCTCTCCCTTACCCTATCTGGCTTCTGATAACTTACATTCTACTCTCCTACCATGAGAATTAACAGTTTTAGATTTTACATATGCATGAAGCCATGCAGCTTTTGTCTTTCTCCACCTGGTTTATTTCATTTACCACAATCTCCTCCAGATCCATCCATGTTGTCATAAATGACAGAATGTCACTCATTTATATGATTGAATAATACTGCATTGTGTATGCCAATCTCCCTTTATCATTCCTTTTTCATATTCTCACTATGAAGAAATGATAAATGTTTGAAGTAATGCATTAAGTACCCTAATGTGATCATTGTACAATATAATCAGGGACTAAAACAACACACTGGATTCCATAAATGTGTTTAGTCATTAAATGTCACTTAAAGGGTTTTTACAAAGCAGATTCCAGTCCTTTCTTCTAGTGATTAAGATTCTGAGGTCTGGGGAGGGTGGTACCTGAGAAGCTTTACTTTTAAAGCTCTTAGGAGGTCATGTTGCTGGTCTGAGGCCCACTCTATAAGCTGTGCTTTGGTGGGACGTTGTGGGCACTGCCCTCTGTTTTGCAGTAGCTCCCTGACTCGCCTCTGCTGAGTGCAGTTCAGGAGAAGTTGCTGTGGTGGTGGAAGTGCTCTTTAAAATTCTGTGCTCTTTCATGAAGTAGCCGCGGGTGTCTTGCCAGCACTTGAAATGTGGCCAGTGCCATTGAGGAGCTGGAGTTTTAATTTTGTTGAATTTAATGAATAAAAATAATCAGCTCCAAGCTAATAAAGGTCAGTGGGCACTTTTAACTTCCTACCTGGAAATCTCCTTAACCAATTGACAAGTTCATTAGGTACTGTTTCTGCCTCTATGTTCATCTCCACCACAGGAGACACTTGTGTTAATTGCTCTGCTGGTTGATTACTCAAGTCCTATTTTCTCCTGCTGTGGTGGGGAGGGTGTGGCCTCAACCTGATTGGTTTTGGGCTGCATCTGGGGACTGGTGGAGCCTACATCTGGATGTGGCTGAGTAGGGCCTGGAGCGTGGCCTTGGGGTTTATGTCTGGCCCCTGGCCCCTTCCTCTCCAACACAATTCCCCTGATCTGCCTCCTGGGTGCCATGAACTAAGCATCTCCACTCCCCCAGGTCCTTTCGCCATAATGTTCCTGCTCTGGAGCCAGATGACCATGTACTGAAGCCCCTGAAACTGTGAGTGAAATTAAAACTGTCCTTTGAGTTGTGAACATTGTATATTGTGTTCTAGAAATGGGAAAGTCGACCAATATACCTGGCTCCCATTTTAGTGTCCTCATGACCCTTCCAGCCTCCATTAGTGCTCTATTAGTGGTCCTGCAACCCTCAACTCACTGCCTGGTTCCAAGACCACATTATAGGTATATGTGACAGAAGCATTCTATTTTCAGACGCCAACTTCTTTCCAGCTATCCATTACTAATCTGCATAAAATCCATCCAAGACCTAGTGTCTTAGTAGGGAGGGGTGCGACAAATACCCAACTCAGAATGAAAGATGGAAAGGTTTATTGAGCTCACAGTTACTGAAGGGTTCAGTCCATATTCCACTAGTTCCAAGGCAAATAACAGCAGTTCATGCATCAGAAAACAATGAAGAACAGAGGAGCAGCAGCAGCTGTGGCCAGTGCCATTGAGGAGCTGGAGTTTTAATTTTGTTGAATTTAATGAATAAAAATAATCAGCTCCAAGCTAATAAAGGTCAGTGGCCTCTTTTCCATCAAGCCTCTTTTCTTCCTTCTATGCTGACTGCGAAAATTGGTGCTCCAGTGCAGAGATTGTAGCTCCTCCAAAGTGGTGTGGCTATAGCACTAAAAGCCGACATAATAATTATTCAATCTTTGATATAATTCAGCTGTATAAAAACATGTAAATATAATATCATGTATGCACCTTGTACAATACCAAAACGTTATGAAAACAGTTTGCAATGTATTATTTCATCGACTCTGTATGGTTATGGTGTTTTGAAACTGTTTGATTGACATTTGTATTTCAATAAAATAAAAATAAATGAAAAAATAAAAAATAAAAAATAAATAAATAAATAAAAAGATCAAAGTGGTGTGGCTGTGTAGATCAAGCTTCTCCAAAGACTGCGACTTCTCTTCTGAAGTGGGGCAGGGCAGGAGGAAGCCTTCCTCAATTCCTGGGCCCTGCCCACCTGTAGGGCTAGGCCCCCACAATCAGAACTGCCAGAGCTGATTCAGCCAAGTTGACACAATGTATCAACTAACACCTAGTAATTGCAAACAATCACTATTTCATTATTTCTCTCAATTCTTTGAGTTCATCTAGGAAATATTCTGCTCCATGCAGTACTGGCTGGGGATATTGCAAGCTTAACTGGGTTGAACCACATAAGATAGCTTCCTCTTCTGGCCAGTAGCAAGGCTGGCTGGGTGTTCAGATGGGATGATCAACCAGGATGCCTCAATCCTCATCCAAGGAAGTCTTCTCTGTGTATCTTGGGCTTCTAGCAGCACGGAAGCTGGGTTCCAAGAGATCAGGAGTGCGAACTGTTCAGAAATCCCATTTTTAGCAGGTTTCAGGTGATGCTGGTGCTGCTGGCCTGCAGACGATACTTTATCGCAGGAGTATCCTGGAGTTTGAATCCCACAACCCTAGTCTAAAACACATCTTTACTGACGTTTTGCTTTCAGTCCTCAAGGAAATTACCTAACACCCTCCAGCCTCAGTGTTCCCATGTGTTGAACAATAATAATGGAACAACTGTGAGAATGGTAAGAAAGGAGGAGAGTACCCAAGCTCACCTCTCTGAGCTCGGTTTCTTTTGTGAAAATTAAAGTTGGAATGGGAACAATAGTACCTATCTCATGGGGTGGCTGTGAACATTCAGTGAAATCTGGAATAAATAGATGGTTTACATGCAAGATAGCAGGACATACACAGTCTCCTTTCCCTTTGGCTCCCTTAAGCCCATTAAATATGCCCTAGCAGGTCCGCTGCTGTGTTGTGCCAAAACAGGGTAGAAACAAGTGAATCTACAGTCCCCCCTGTAACAGTGGACCCCAACTTCCTGAAGGGTGAGGTTGGCGTCTCCTTACCCCAGTGGGTGGAAACCAGAAAGAATAACCAAGCTTCTGCTCTACTGATTGCAACATCAGTAGCTGTTGTGATTCATCATCCTTTCTGGGAAATTCAACTGTGGGCTTCTGACAGTAGAGGAGAGTATCCTTGCTCCCCCAACAGGTCCTTGACCACTCTTGGGGATCCAATGTTCTGAATGACTGAGGATGGCCTGCTATGGTTTATGTTCAGATGTTCCCACAAAGCCTTGTGTGCTCACAGGTAGAGCTTTGGAGCAGGGGCTGGATCACTCTTCAGTGGATTCATCTACTGATAAATTTATAGGTAAATATAATGTTGGGAGGTGAAGGCTGGTCTGAGTCACAGCGACTGGGGTCTGACCTGGAAGGGCTTATTTCCCTCCTTCCCTTAATCTCTCTGTCCTTCCAGGCTGTGTGTACATCATGAGATCCCCTCTACCATGCCCCCTGTCTTGTAGCCAACCACTACGGACTGAAACCTCTGCAAACTGTGAGCCAAAATAAACTGCATTCTGTCAATTGTGGATATAAGGTATTGAGTCTCAGCTCCAAGACAGTAACTAAGACAACAGCCTAAAGTTTTGCCATTTCTGTGGACTGTGTTTACTGAGGACTATACAGAGTCAGAAAAGAGCTCCCAAATGTTGAGACTGTGTCAGGTCAGAACTAGCAGCACCACACCTGAGAATAAGGTCAGGAACAACAAAGCAAAAAACAATGGTAGTGTTCCTTTTGCACTTACTCCTAGGGTCTGTGAGAAATACACCTCAAAGATAGAGATACACTTCGAGAAATGCATCATTAAGTGATTTCATCATCATAAAAATAGAGTGACACAAACAAAGCAATGACTACTTCACTAGGTGATATAATTTTATTGGACAACTGTGATAGACAGGATCTAGCTTCACCAAGAACATCATTCTGTAGTGCATGACGGGATATACATAGGCATATCTCATCCTCATCACAACCCCAGGGAAAAGGTGCTATAATAAATCCCATTTTTTCAGAGAAGAAACTAAGACCCATGAAGATGAAATGAGCTGCTCCATGCCACAGAGTGAAGTGGCAGGGGTTGACCCAAATTCAGGTCTGGCTTAAAAAAGACTGCTCTGAGATGATTTATGGATGCTGGTGATTTGGTGTAACAAGGGACACTCACCTCACAATTAGAAGTATTTCTCTGCTGCTACATGACCATGATGTTGTTCTCTTATATTCCTGTACACACACACACACACACACACACACACATACACACACACAGACATCTTGGGAAAAGAAGAACAACTCTGGAGAAAAAAAGCAAGAGTTTAGGTCACCAACTCATTCTCCTGTACACTGGGCCAAAGAAGAGCTGGAGGACTCTCTGCACATCTGCTCCCTGTATATGAGGCTCAACACTGCCTCCTGGGCATGGCTTGTGCCATGCCTGGCATGTGCTGTCATGACCACATCCTCTCCCTCAAGCAGGCTCCCTCTTTCCTCTGGCTTTGTGTTTTCCTTGAGGATACGTATCTTTCTGCCTTCTCCTTCAACCCCCAGCATCCCCCACCAAGGTCCCTGAGGCAAGGTCTTCTCTGACTACCCATCTCCATGTGGCTCCTCCTCCAGCTCAACCTCTAGAATTATCACTGAATGATGTCACTTTCCAGCTTGGGAATCCCTCAGGAGCTCTTACTAACTTCATGGTCAGACTCTTCCAGAGTCTTTCCCAACATCACCTGCTACAGAGCACCAGGCTCTCCAGCCACACTCAATATCAAGTTGGTTCTCACTACACCACTGCACTCTTTCCCATACCTGGGATGTCGTTTTCCTGGCTGACTAGCCAGCCATAAGGTCATCAGCAGCTCCTCTCATCCCTCCAAGGATCACCTAACCCATCACTACAGGGAGCCTTCTAAGTAAACATTCCTCAAAGGTGGATGGAGATTGAAGGCAGACAAAATGCATCACACAGTATCTGGCAGCCACTAGTTACTCCACCTGGCTGTGGAAGGAGAGGAGTCTAGTCCTTGGTCCTAAACCTCCTTGTCAATATCAACTTAGCCAACTTTCTACTTTTCCAAGGACATCTGTTTCAGCACTAGGAATTGAACCCAAGTTTTTCCCACAGAGATAGACTCCCAGACCTGCTTTTGTTTGTGTTATTTGAGATGGGGTCTCTCACTAAGTCACAGGGTTGACTAGGCTCAAACCTGTGATCCTCCTTCCTTAACCTCCAAGACCAAGTTCGCGTCTCACACCATCCTGATCTCTACTCAGAGCAACTTCGCTCCCCCAAACCCTCCCCCTCCTTCTCCCCTCCCCCTCTTTGTCCCCTCCCTCTTTTTTCCCACACACTCCCCCTCTTCTTCCCCCTCCTCCTGCTCTTCTTCCTCCTCCTTGTTCTTTCAAAAGAACTTACTCTAGATGACTAATAGGGAACAAAATGATTTTTTTTTCTTTGTGCAGGCCACAGAAACAAAAGGAAAGAGAACTGAATGGGCCCAAAAAGACACAGCTTTGGAAAGACCAATGGTGCTTTAAAGATTCAGTCTATGGATTGAAGTCAGGGAGTGGTAATCACCTCCCTTTCCCTTAGACAGTGACTCCAGGCAGAAGAATGGTCTCATTCAAGACCATGCACAGCACTTTCTTGGTAAATGGCTGCCATTTGTTGCCCTTTGGGAAAAGCATGAGCAGAGGGGAAAAATATTAGGAAAGTATTTTACCCTGAAAGCCCCAGTCTATAAAATGAATTGCCTGCCACAGCTAGAGCCTCAGGGAAGTTTCACACAGTTACTTGCCCAAGATCCTCATAAATTGCCAGCCTCAGCAGTCAGAGGCTGAACCGAACTTGAGGGACAGGAGCAGAAGCATAAACATTAAATACACAGTCTTTCAAATGTGTCCTCTTGTTTCCTGGCTGCCCCTCCCCAAAGGGAAGCACTTCCTCGTTTTTTTTCTTGTCCCCTGGCAAGGACAGAAGAGTGAACTAGAGAGAGATAACACAGACATTAGAGGTTGGAGAAAGAAGGGCGCCTTTAGGGGAAAGTGGGAGCAGGAGTGAGACAGACTTTCGTTCTGGGTCCCACGCCGTCATTTGCCAACATCACGTCTTCCGGAGACGCACTTCACCTCTGAGAGCCAGAGATTCAACATCTGTGAAGTGGGAAGAACCATGCCTTTGCCCCAGGGTTGGTGGCCATGAATCTCCCTATGATGGCAATGACTGAAGTGTTCTGTAATAATGTTATAGAGAGAGCGCCCTCTACCTGCCAGCTCCTGTGGTGTACATGTCGATGTGAGCGTGTGTGTGTGTGTGTGTGTGT
>PVKA01013679.1:0-39075 GCA_004027165.1 Ctenomys sociabilis | reverse complement strand
CAGAGGAACTGAAATTATCATACCACAGCGATATATATGGACATGTACATAGCAGCGTGACTTATCTTAGCTAAATCTTGGAGACAACCCAGACATCACCATCAGAGGAATGAATACAAAATATGTGCTGTTTTTACACAATGGGTATTACTCAATTATAAGAAAAAAAGATGAATGTAAGACTTTTCTAGGCAGATGGAAGCAACTGGGGTGGAGTATATCGGAACTGGCTGCTCCTGCCTTTGTGATGAAACCATGCAGGAGAGGAAGAAACCAGTGTCCCCCAGTCTGGGGCATTAGCAAAATAACTCAGGATGCAAACTCTGTGATCTAAGGTCTCCCAATAAGCCTGATGTATTTATTTCTTTGTTTTTTGTTTTGGTGCTAGGAACCAAACTCAGGACCTTGCAGTTGCCAGACAGGTGCTGTGCCACTGAGCTATATCCCTGGCCAAATCCTGAGATCTTTTTTTAAAAAAAGGATAACTTCTTTAACAAATGGTGCAGGAAAACTTGGCTTTCTACATGCCGAAAACTAAAACTTGACCCAGCTTTATCACCATGCACTCAGTTAAAGTCAAAATGGGTTAAAGATTTAAACATTAAAACAGGAACACTCAAATCCTGAGATCTTAAGTGTCCTTCCAATGTCACCAAGCTGAGGTCCAAGATGTTAACACATTGGATATGACTTCCTGAGCTGTGAGTACTTCCTTCCTTTCCTTGATGAAGGCAAAAATTAGAAAGCTCTTCATCTGGGTTTTCTGATCAAGTAAGAAAAAAGATTTTTAAGAAGTACTTTTAGTGGTATATTACAGAGTGAAATAGTTTAGTTAAATCTGCTACAGACTTCTCTGTTCTTCCAGCAGTTCCCATCAGCATTGAGTTTCCTACTATTGGGAAGCATCAGAAAATTAATGACCTCCATCAGAAACTTCCAACCTGAAAAACAGAAACTCACTCTCTCTCTCTCTTTTCCCCTTGGTAAAACCAGCAGAAGCCAGAAGGGAACACTTTAAAAGACAGAGATACTACTGAGGAAAAAATCTACACAATCCCAAATTAAAAAGATACTGTAGTAGTGAAGCGGAGTAAAAGTACTTTTAAGAAAGTAACATTAGCCTGGTTTGGTGGTGCACACCACTTATCCCGTCCTCAGGAAGCTGAAGCAGGAGGATCACCATGAGCCAGAGGCCAGTGAAGCCTGAATTACACAACAATGTCCTGTCTCAAAAAAATATTATGTACAGAATTAAAGAAAAATTCTCCAGAACAATATGACATGTCCATAGACAAGTAAACCCCATTTAGTACTAGCATAATAACAGAATAAAGGTCACCAAAATACACATAAAGTGTTACAGTAAGGTGGGCATGATGGCACATGCCTATAAGCTCAACACTTAGGGGGTGAGCAATTTAATGACTTAGTGAGACCCTGTCTCAAAACCTATAAATTTTATATAACAAGACAGAGATATAGCTTGCAGCCTTGAGTTTAAGAAAGGAAACAAAATATTAAGAAAAGAAAAATTAGTACTGGACTTAAAATAAATCAGAACTGAGCTAAAGAGGACATTTTAAGATTTCCAAAAAGCAGTTGTATAAAAAGAAAACTAATGTGCTGGATTAACTAATGGTCAGCTTGGAACACCCAGCTGAACTGAATCAGAACTGGGTGTACAAGGCTCGCATAAGGACTGCTGCCAATAGCATAAAATGAACATTGGAGGGGAACATAGTATGCTGTTGATTCTCCAGGAGAATCTCGTCACATTGGTTTTCCTGATAGACTCCTCATCACTGGAGGAGCTTGGGTTCTCCCTGTTACTGAGGATGGCTAGGGTTCTTTTCGGGGGAGTTGTGGTCCTTACCCTAAGTATCACTTCCTGACTCTAGTGCCAATTCCTCAGGTACAGATCCTTCCTCCTGCTGATGCAGATTTTCTAGCTCCTGCCACTGACCTTCAGGCTTTCCCATTGCAAATCCTTGATGCAGACTTGAATGAGACATTGCCATGGGCTCTAGGCCTTCAATTGGACTCATGCAGGACACTGCTGTGAGAACCAAGCCGCCAGCTGGATTCTTTGGGCCTCTATTGTGTGGACAGATCTCTTGCATTCTTCTGCATTTGACTCTGGGTGAATATCATAAAATAATTCTACAAATTATGTGTCTGGAATTAAACCTATAAGCCCTAACTACAACAAATGAAAACAATGTAAGCTTTTTTAAAAAAAGCATTGTAAAACATTATGTGCTAAATATTTTTTAAATTAGGATCTATACTAAGCCAAATATTCAAAGTGGTTAAAATTGAAGCATATTTAGACATGAAAATCTTTCAAATATTTTACTTGACTTACATTTCTTATAGGAATATATTCAGAGAATATGCTCTTAGAAAGCACGGGCATAAGACAATTAAAATCTTTGTCACCCATGAAACAAGAATGCCAACCCAAGGGCTAGCCAAATAGCTCAGTGGATTAAAGAATCTGCTTAGACAGATGCAGGGGCCTGGAGTTTGATTCCCAGGCCTACCATGCTGGCCCCACCTCCGGGGCTCGCTGAGATGGCAGTCCACATGTGCCTGTAATCCCAGTGCTTGGGGGGGGGCTGAAAACAGAAGGATCATTATGAATCTGATCTTTGCAGTGAGATCCTGTAGACCCTGTTCTAAAATACAGAAAAAAAATGCCAACCCAAGAAATACATGAGAGATCTCAGGGTTTTTTTTTTTTAACTCTTGGGGTTTTTAAATATAGTGGACTCAGGGAAAAATTTTAAAAAATCAAAAATTCAACCAGCACAAATGTGCAACTGAAATTAATGGACACTTTTCAGAAGAGGTACAAATGGTTAATAACTGCATAAGAAACTTTTAATATATTTGGCCACCAGAGATATGCAAATGAAAACACTGAGATTTCATGTTATGCCAGAAAGAATGGCTATCATCAAGAAATAGAATAATAACAAATACTAACAATAATATAGGGAAAGGAGCCCTGCTAAAGTGTTGGTGGGAATGAAAATTGGTACAACACTGAAAACGAACATGATAATTCCTTAAGCCCAAACTAGAAATTCATTTGATCCAGATATTTCCCTTCTAAATAGTTAAAGACATTATATTATAGTGATACTTTCATACTTCTGTTTATAGCCTCACAATTTATAAAAGTTAAATCTTGCATGTTGCCCATATGTCCATCAATAGATGAGTGGATAATGATATTGTGATATTTATACACATTGGAGTACTACTTTGTTAAAAAGAAGGATAAATTTGAATTATTTGTAGGAAAATTGATGCACCTTGAGAACATACTGTAAAGTGAAATAAATCAGATACACAAGCTTGAATAGTACATGACATATGAGAAACAAGAGTATGAAGAGAAAAATAAAATATAATAGGAAGTACGGATATAAATCTTTTGCAGAAGAGGAGACCAAGAGATAAAGGGGAGGGAAAAGAGATACAAAGAAGAATTAAATGTATTATGTGTCTATGTCAACTCTATGCAAGCAATGTAATAATTATGTACTATAAACATGTACTAAAAGCTTTTCAAAGTGGTATATGTCCCAGAAGAAATTATGAGAAATCTAGTATATCTAGAGATATTTTTCTGCTGGAAAAAAATGGAAGTGGAGAACTGCATGCAACTGTGGTGAGGCACTGGTGGCCTGGTGGCTGCGAAACTACGTAACTTGGGGAGGGCCCACGGAGAATGAAGATGAACTGTTGGGCGTTGCAGGATCTCGAGGCCAACATACATAGGAAGAACAGCCAGCCAAACAAGAGGAGAACACACATGAGGCATTTTCATGTTTTGAAAGCCACAGAGAGCATGCATGCAGGAGAAAAGGAATCATCAAATCCATGAAGCCATCCGGATCAACTATGTAGAGCCGGAGAGCTGATGACTGAACTCACACTGCAAAGTGCCACTGATGAGAACTTCTCGGTGGAGTGTCAAGGACAAAAACCCCAAGTGGTGTGTGACGAAGTGGAGCTAGAACTGGGGACACACCTGTACCTACAACTTGAGATGCTACAGAAGCAAAATAGAAACATGTGATGAGAGGTGAGGAGATGCTTGTTTTAAAATAGAAATTGCTTTGGCTTGGAGATGGTTTGTCCTTCAAAGGTTCAGGTACTGAATGCTTGGCCCTTAATAGCACAGCAATGAGAAGGGATGAAGCATGATGATTAGTTCTTTAAGAGATGGACACTGGTGTACCTCTCATGAGTGAGCCAGGTACCACGAATGTGCGCTCTCACTCTTACAGGACTGGATAAGTGACCACATGAGTAACTGCTATAAGCAAGCTCACTTTACTCTCTCTGCTGACTCACTTCCTTTCTTGGACAGTGACTTTCCCATGTGCACAGAGCTCATGGCTCTCATGTGCTCCCCCACTACATGACACTACCTGTTACAGCCTGGATTTGCACTGTCCTACACAGTACCTAGCCTCCGGTAGTTTTTGCAAAACAAAATGGACTAAGAAATGTGAGTGCATTATCAGTAGGAGTGAAAATTTGGTAATACAGGAAAAATAAAAAGAACGATTGCTTAAATGGATATCCTTGGAAAAGCAAGAATGGGCAGATACTGCCCAAAAGATGATCGTCTTCATCCATGTAGCAGCAGGGAAAATCTAGTGTGTGGGCTTGGGTACTATTTAAGAATATACTGAAGTACATAAAGCTGTTAAACTTTGACTCAAATATAGATTTATGATAATAAGATTCTGAAGCAAAAGTGAGATTGTTGTAGGTGTGGGGTCAACAGGATTTCAACTTTGCATGTTTAATTTTTAAGAGACAAAGCAATTTAAAATATTTTCCCCTGCTCTTATTTTTACCAAGGTTTCAGGTGGCATTGCAAACACTTATACAACTTTTCTTCTCCAAGTCCAGTGAATTCGTGATTCAAAACTTTTTGCTGCAAGTATATTTAGATTGTTCACCAATAGCCAGTTATCTTATCCACCTACAGGCTTTTGAGCTGTATCAAGAGGCAATGAGAACAGAAAAAGCAAATTATAGTTCAATGCAAAAGAAAAAAGTGCACATAATTAAGAACAAGCACAAATTTGGCATTAGTCTTAAGAATAATACAAGAGAGCTAAAGCAACCCTGGCTCTTAATGATTACTGATGATAACAGCAAAGTATTCAACATTAAGCCACATCAAAACTAAGAAAGTCAGGAAATAGATCTGCCACCTTGGGAGAGAGAGAGTAGGAAGGAAGGCATCTTGGTACAACTGTTTATTTATATGCTAGTATCTCACCTTCTATAAAGAATCTGAATTTGCTTACAAAGATACTCACAGTCCAGAAATATCTTTTTTTAAGAAATGAGGAAATAAAGATAAGAAAAATTAGATAAATCCAGGCATACAAAATGTACCCAAACATGTGTGTATGTTTTCTTCACTTACTTGAACTGGCCTCAGCTGACACTCACCAGGTTCTCAGCTCTGAGAGTTCCCTTGGCACAGACCTCTGCTGGGAAGTGCAGTGGTCGCTCTCCCAAGGCTGGAGACAACCTTCCACTGTGCTTCTTCAGAAGCGCACAACTGAGTGACTACACCGTGAGTGCAGCAAAAAAGACAGATAAGAAATAGGGTGTGCGAGCTTTTGCAGAAGTGAGGGGAATCAAAAGATAGAAGGAGAGTGGGGGAAGCATTACGATGTGTGATAGGTGTTTACCAGTCCCTTATGAGGAATCTCATCATTATGCACCGTAAACACACAGTAATAAAAAATAAAAATTTAGAAAACAAAAAACCCAGAAAGTCAAAATGGCACCCCAAATTTTATTTTTATTTTTATTTTATTTTTATTTTATTTTTTATTTTATTTTTTTTTCTCTTTTTGAGACAGGGTCTCACTATGCAGTTCAGGCTGGCCTTAAGCTCACTTTGTAGCTCAGGCTGGTCTCGAACTCACAACAATCCTCCTGCCTCAGCCTCCCGAGTGCTGGGATTACAGGCATGCGCCACCACGCCCGGCTGGCACCCCAAATTTTAACATTATGAATGTCTATCAAAATTAACAAAATATAGTAAAAGCTAACAAACTCAAATTTCTGCAACAGAATCCAAATGAAGGAGGAAAATCTAATGCAATAAATTTAAAGCCTATCAGCTAAGGAGAGATATTCATGATTTCAGAATCGAGTATAGGAAGGCACCACTAGCAAGTTAGGCTAGTTTCCTAATTTGTCCCTTTCTCTAGATGATGTGTTGATATGTTCAGAAAGATCCTCAGATAATGTGTATTGCCCAAATGCTGGAGAGAAGTAGGATGAAAGGTGACCTTACCATTTTCCTTTCTTGAACAAGAAACTTCAACAATATTAGCGAACATGTGATACAGAGATAAAATAAAATGTGAAGAGTTGCATTTTTTCTACTAGAAAAAAAACAAGTTAGCCTGCACAGAATGAGAATCTTCAGGGACTCCTCTTTGACAGATTTCCAGATTAAGTGAAGCAGACAGATTTAGGACTTTTAAGTCTCAAAGGACAGTGATGACCACAGTTTCTCTTCTGCTCACAGTTTTACCTGGATATAGAAAACTAATGGAATGTAGTAGGTTGTATTTAATTATGTTGAAGTTAGAAAACATTCTGGTTCCAGATAAGTAGGACAAGATCAGAAAAATGGATTGCTTAGACAGTAACTCTAGAAAGAACTAAGTAAAAAAGAACAGCAACAAATGCATAAATTTCTGTATGAATTGTGACAATTAAAACACAGACACAAAGAGAAAACACTGAACCTAGGAGAAAAAAGAAATGAGGAAACAAAAGGAAATGAAACACAACTGCTCCATTTTCCATAATAATTTAATGGAAACACTCAGTAAAATGAGAGTTTAAGCAGAAGATTGTTAAAATAACTGAATGACATGAAAGCCCAGATCACAAAAACTAAGGGAAAATAGTCAAATGATTAATAAATGAAATTAAAATAGCAAGTAGAGTAACTGGAAACATTAAAATCAAATTCTGTTAATAAAGAAAAGGCTTAGGGCTATCACAACAGATTAAGATGAAAAACAGAGACTGAACCAGTAAAAAGGACAGACAAGAGGTCCACACGAACACGGTGAAAAACCTTTATGCTGAGAATGCAACAAATACATCACGATGTATTCAGAGGCAATATACAGGAGAATTTCCCCAAATGAATATTTTACAGTCAAAACAGTTACTAACTTCTGGAAACTTTTTTATTCAGAATGATCCACAGTTATACACACTGTAACTATTGTATTAAAATATAGGAAATACATGCACATGAAAATTACACAGTGAAATCTGCACATGTAAAAGTTTTAGTACATTACTCATGTATATTAACACAGGTAGAGACTTACAGTGACCAAAGGGTACCATACAAAAGAGACAGACATTCAGGTATAAGAGAATCAGGAAACCTTGTCAGAACAACCTCAGAGGTTAGTAATCAGTAGCTCCTGTTGGAAAAATAACTGACAAGAGGTCTACACACTGAAAAGACTCAAAGGACTCAAGAAATGACTACTAAACCACATAAGAAATATATTTTTCTGAGCAGGATATACATATTGTCAGTCTAAGCAAAATGAGATAAAATAGAAGTGAAATATGAAAGAGAGACAAGAATGTGGATGTAAATACATAATATTATGAGAATGGGCCAATTGCAAACCATTTGGATGATTCATTACAAATAATGTTTCTCTCCACTAAACTTGAAAAGCATTTGCTCCCTGTAAAATAGCTGGAAATCAAATCCATAAGTACATATCCATTTGCTTTTGGAGTTAAGTAAACTAACGGATCATTAGGCTTTCAGAGTCAGAGAAACTAATACATTGATAGGCTTTCAGAATTAGCGTGGCTAATCTGAGTTAGTTGATCACCAAAGGAAGGCTTATGCTTTCCTGATCTTTGGAGAGTAGAGGAGAATTCAAATTGGAAACATCACTTCAAAAAATTGCAATTCTGTGTTACAGAGGGGTTGTAGAAAAGGACTTAGATCCTTAAAAGCAACAGTCTTCTTTCTAGATCCAAATGAAAAACACCCAAAGGTCCTGAAATAATCACAGGTGTGATCTCAACCTTATGGATTAAGAAATCACGGAGAATAAGAAAGGGCTTCAGCATTGGAGATGGAAAAATGTTACCTCACATTGAGCGAGATGAAGCAGTAGAATTCTAAATGTAGACTAATAAGTTTGAGGTTTGATAAAAGTCTCAGACTGCCAAATAATGCATGGACTTTTAGTAGAAAGGCAACCAATTTTAATGATACTATACATATTTCTCCATTTTGATCCTTGTAATAACCCTATGAAATATGCATGGTCATCACCCCAGTGCAAAAGATTTTCAGAGAAATAAGTACTGTGCAGTGTTGCAACATTAACATGTACTGAAAGTAGGATCTAAATCTAGGACTTGCTCACATTTTTGTTTTAAAGAGATGATGGATCTCTATGGATAGATACAGTTTTACAAAGATGACTTTGGTTGAACTAGCTTCACTTTTTCTCTTCAACTTCATGTTCTAAGTATGGAGTTTGCCAGAGACTTATTGTATTCTCTTTAAAAATATTTATTTATATTTTACATTCATTTTAATGAGAAAAAAGATAAAATAGCAATGAAACAGTTTCAAAACAGGTGAGTAGGACAGTTACAATAATTAATACATTGCTTATTGTTTTCTTCATAGTAGTTATTCAGAGGACAGCATGCAGACATGATAGCTTTGTCTAAACAACATTAGTACAAACCTCGCTTCTCAATGAACTAAGAGAAATCAGCTGTATATCTATCCTATCTTGTGTATACATAATGTCAGTCCCTTATCTACGAGATTTATTGTATTCTGGATTGAATATAGATTGTATTACCCATACTCTTGGTGTGGTAAAATGAAAAAAAAATCAAATTTCATGGAATGCTTGTTGCTTAAAAATCTCCCTCAAAATGTTACTGGTGCTGTGTTTTTGATTAAATGCAAAAGTTCCCCTAAAGTCAGAATCACATCTTAAATACCTTCACACTTTGCTTCTTTTTCCTTTCACATGGTTTCTGGTATACAAGAGGTGCTCAGAAATATTTGGTGGACAAATTCATGAAGCCTGAGGACAGTACCTAGAGATAAATTATAGAACTCTGTCCTGCTGAACATTTTTATCAGAGATTTGATAAAGACATAGAGGACATGCTTACCCAGTTTGGAGGTGAAAGGAAGCTGGACAAGATGTGGTATGATATCCTTCCCAGCTTTTTACGAAGAATATGATTTGCGATAAAATCAAGAACCAAACCATTCTTGACAAGTTGAAATGATAGGCAAAATATAAGTGTTCTGTTCTATAGATACGCTTAAAAACTCAAGTTCCTAAATTCAGAATTGGGAATTGTGCATCGGCAGTAGTTGGTGTGAAAATGACATGAGGTTTTTGTACGTCTGTAACATAAATCAACAATTTAATGGAATTGCTGATATTTTTAAAAATTGCACTTGTATGATAGTGGTACCCAAGTCTAGAAAATAGTAAGCATAGTAGATTTCTCCACTGACTGGTTACAGCTGAAACACTGATTTCAATACTCAAGATTCCAAAATTAAGATATATAGATATATATAAATAACAAGGCTAACCAAATAGCTCAGGGAATTAAAGTGCCTGCAAGCGGCACAGGGGCTGGGGGTTTGATCCATAGGCATGCCAGGCCAGTCCCACCCCCAGGGTGCACTGAGATGGCAACTGAGACTGGGTGTGGTGGTGCGGACCTGTAATCCCAGTTCTTGGGCAGCTGTAAACAGGAGGGTCACTATGAGTGTGATCTACTAGTGAGACCCTGAACACCCTGGAGACCCTTCCTTAAAATACAAAAAAACAGAAAGAAACAAAGAAAGAAAAAAGGTAAATACAACAAATTCAGAGCCTCCAGATTATACTGACCAAGAAAAAGGTAAGTGTTTTTCAAGAGACAATTCAAAGACATTATCTAGAGGTAAATTTGTCCTATAGTAGTTTGACATTAGCTGCCTTCAAATATTTGAGGGGTAATTATTTTAAATACATCAAAATTTTGTCAAATAGGACAAGATTTTTTCAATGGTCTAGGAAGCAGAACTGTGAAGAACAAATGAATAAAAAATGAAGGGACAGTAGACTTTATAAGGAAGAACTAGATAACTAAATTCATTCATTGAGTTGGGGGCCACAAATTATAATTTGAGGCTAAGGCTGGAAGGTCTTGATGTAGTCCTTAATGGTCTTGTGCTGCTGTGATGCTTCAGAGCAAGGGTCCATCAGCACAGATTCACCACTGCCTCTGAGTCATTCAATCATCCGCTCAATTATTATGTACACCCGACAAATAGTGGTCAGCCTGAGAAGTCGGTGTCTTCTTGGCCCATCCTGCGGTATTGACCTCCTAGCCCCCCTTTTATGAATTACTAAATTTGTTTCAGGATCTTTTTCATCATTCACCATACCCCTTATACAGGCAGTTGGGGACCTTGGCCAGGACCCAGATATTTGCCACCTTGCCAGGACCTTCCTAAGTTAAGACTTGAGAGGAAGATACACCTGAGTGGGAAGACAGAGGATTAGAGAGAGCAAGAGGACTTTGTGAGATGAATTCAGGGATGTCCAAGCAAAAGTAGGTATTTGGCACTGCAGAAGGTTTTCAGTTAGCTGGGAAATGGGGAAGAACTTGTCTGTAAAATAACAAACATGCATACAGTCACTGCATATGTTGTTGGAGCAAGCCGGAGCTTCAGTCAGCACTGGAAAGTTGACAATAGTGTTACAAGAAATTGTTAATTGTAACCTGTGGATTCCACAGGCAGAAACCTTGGATATTCAAAATTGGGATGAGGTAGGAGAAAATTTAAAGAGAGCTCATGGCAGAGGGGAAACTTTCCCTGATAAGTTTTCAACTTGGTTGCCTTGTTTGTTTTTGTCTTTTTTGATTTTACTATATGTTTTTGGTTGAATTTTTTTTTAGGGGAGGTTTATTTTTTGGTTTTGGTGCCAAGGACTGAACCCAGGGCTTCCAGCTTGCTAAGCAAGTATTCTACCACTGAGCCAAATCCTCAGCTCCAACTTTTCAACTTGGGCCCTGATAAAAACTCTGTTTTAGGTCTGCGAAGTGCTAGTAACCAAAAAGTTCTTATTTCAGAACAGGGCAAGAGAGAAAGATGTAGAGAAGAAGAAAAAACCTACACATTTCACTACCAGCCCCTTGGAGAGACCAAGAGTTGGATGAGATTGATAGAGAAACTCCAAGGCCTGCATCTTCAGAAATTTTAGAGGCTGGTGTGTACGACAGGGATGCCAAGGTTGTGAGTGTGGGCTGCTGAGGAAGGTGACAGGAGCCCAAACTCATGCTCTGTGAAAACATCATGTCAGTCTCCATGGGAGGCATGGGCTGCACCCTGACTGCATACCCTAGCTCATGCTGCTCAGGCATTGGGAAGCCAGACCTTTCCTGTGCCCTCACCTTGCCTAGCACCCAAGCCCCTGCCCTCCCTGTACACCCAACTGCTGCTCCTACTGTCTGATGGTGGCAATTCCTCTGGGGCAACAGTAGAACCATGTAGCGAACAGATTGCTTCCTGCTCTCTGTTTTACTTGGCCACTCCAAGGATGATGGCACGTGCCTAGAGTCTCAGCCACATAGGAGACAATCCATACACAGATCACTCATTTAAGGGAAGCCAGAATTATCATGTTTGCTATGGTTTATGTCTAACTGTCCCTCCAAAGTCTCATGAAGTCATTGGAAGGCTTCTAGAATGTTTCATTGGTCTAATACTGGAATTGTGGGGTGGGCACACTGCTCTTGTCCCGTGGCAGGCAGACTGCTTACAACATAAGGAAGGTAAAGAGACTTTCTCTGGCTGCTTGTGTTGCTCTTTGCTGTTTTCTACTGTTGAACTGTTACCCCTTGCCACGTGCCACTCTGCCTTGGAGCCAGTTGATTATGGACTAAAACCTCTACAGACCATGAGTTAAGCCTTTTCTTCCTTAGCTCTGGATGTCAGGTATTTTGTCAGTGCTTCATTTGGGTTTTAAAAGTAAAGCAGTTAGGATCACAAGAAAAAGTTCAAAATTTTCTAAAAGTTTATCTAGATTAAACATCAAACTTTATAAATGTTCAATGTTAAGCCAACCTCTATTAAGTCTTACAGAGGCAGAGCCCACAAATGCTTTAAAATAGGAACAACAAAAAAAAAGGTACAGAGGTGTCTGAGCTACAGGGTAAGTGAAAACAAGAGGGTACAGATGCCAAAATAATATTTTGAGGAGCAAGTTGAATAGGAATGATGATAGAGGACCTTCTTTTCTTGTTTATGGTTTTAGAGAGAAAGTTAATGTCATGCTGGAAATAGATTGTGTTTTTTAAAAATCAAATTGGGATATAGTCCTTCTATGTCTACTTTCTACAGGGTTTTATTTTTTTTTAATCACAAACAGATGTTGGATTTCATCAAAGGCTTTTTCTGTATCTATTGGGATGATCACATAATTTTTGTTCTTGCTTTTGTTCACATGATGAATTACATTCATTTGTTTGTATGTGTTGAACCATTCTTGCATCCCTAGAATGAAGCCTACTTGGTCACGGTGAATGATGTTTTGATGATTTGTTGCATTCTATTTGCAACTACACATCTTGTTGAGGACTTTTGTGCCTATTTTCATTGGATAAATTGGTCTGTACCTCCTTTTCATAACTGGATCCTTGTTTGATTTGGGGATCATAATAATGCTAGCATGCAAGAATGATGCTTTGGAGTATACCTTCCCTCTCAGTTTCATTAAAGAGTTTGGGTAGTGTTGATGTTAGATCTTCCCTGAAGCTTGTGAGAATTTGATTGTGTAGCTATCAGGTCCTGAGATTCTCTTAGTTGTTAATTTTTTTTAATTATAATTACTGTTTCAGTTTCATTCCCTGTTAGTGAATTATTCAAACTTTTTAAGTTCCCTTGGTTTAGTTTTGGTAGTTTATGGATTTATGGATCTATTTCTTCAGTTTTTTTTTTAATTTTTGATATATAGGTTTGTGAATAACTGCTGATAATTTTGAGGATTATAGCTGTTTCCATTGTAATTTCATCTTTTTCATCTCTAATTACATTGATGTTTATATTTTCTTTCTTTGGTAAGATTGGGTAAGATTTTGTCTATTTTGTTTATTTTTTCAAAGAATCAGCTCTTCTTTTAATTGATTCTTTGTAGTTTTAGTCTCCATTTCATTGAATTCTTCCCTCACATTTATAATTTCCTTCCGTATATGAGCTCTGAAGTTGAGCTGTTCTTTACTCAGGATCTTGTGATGCATCATTAGATTATTTATTGGGCTCATTCTATTTTTCTGTTTTAGGCATTCATAGTTATAAATCTTTCCCTGTAAAACTGCTTTCAGTGTGTCCCATAAATTCTGAAGTGTTGTACTGACATTATCATTTAATTATAGAAACTGTCATATTTTATCCATAATTTCTTCCATGATTGCTTAAGATTGCGTTATTTAATTTCTATGTTTTCATAGTTTATATAGTTTCTTATTGAGATGAATGTAAAATATGGATGTTGGTCTTTTAGACATACTATTTATTGGGGTCTTCTGATTTAAAACATTGAATTTAAAAGCATACCTATTACATATATTTTTATTTTTCCCTTTCTTCTTTCTTTCTTTTCTCCTTTCCCTCATCCCAGTTCAATATGCTATTTAAATATTGGTAATCTTTTCCCCCAAACTTTACTGTTTTATCCCTTCTCCATATTTTGGTTCTGATTTCCTCTTCCTATTCCTGGATTCTTATTTTTCTTATACAACCAGGGATCAGTTGATATGAGAAATTTCTTCTTTTTAAATACTTGTATCAGAACTAAAAATCCCATAAGCACTGCGGTAATGGCATCATATAAAATCTATGTTGTAGTTTCATGCTCATTCAGTTCAAAATAAGTTTATGCCTTCTTTCTTATTTTCTTTCTGATTAGCAAATTGTTTAAAGTGTGCTACCTAGTTTACAAATATTGAGATTATTTAGGATTTTTTCTAATTTGATTTTTAACTTAATTCCATAATTATTAGAGTCTATACTTTGTACAACTTAAATTATTTTAAATTTATTGAGCAGTTTTAAGACCCAAAACATTGTCTATGTGTGTGGTAAATGCTCTAATTTTTGGACCTTTGTTACTATGGAACAACACAGCTTATTGCAAACACCAGTGCCTAACAACAAGGAATCATTTCCAGCGTATGTATGTCAAGCGCTCCTAGGAAGATGACTAGGGTTTTGCTACGCATCTTTATGCAAAGATCAGGGCTGAAAGGACAATTCCTAAATGGGGTGTACCAACCATATGACTGAAAATTACTTTTTACCTACCCTGGCACAGTGGTGCATGCCTGTAATCCCTGCACTTGGGAGGCTGAGGGAGGAGGATTGTTGTGAGTTCGAGACAGCCTGAGCTACAAAGTGAGCTAAGGCCAGCCTGAACTGCATAGTGAGACCCTGTCTCAGAAAGACAAATAAATAAATATAAATGAAAAATTACTTTTTAGAACCAACCTATGCTTTTAAAGCACCTGTTAAGAGCCAACAACTGTGCTCGCTTTGGCAGCACATATATTAAAATTGGAATGATACAGAGAAGAGTAGCATGGATGACATGCAAATTTGTGAAGCGTTCCATACTTTTTTTAAAAAAGAGCTAATAACTGTCACAGTGATTCACATTTCAAGGGAAACCAAGTTGCATAGTTCAACCTAATGTTAATGAAGTAGATAATAATTATTTCTTAACAGTAATACAACTTATTACATTGTCTTCAAGATATCAATTTTTTTCTAGTAAAAATTGGGAAGTCAGTTTCCAACAAAGTGAAGCACAGGGGTGTTAGAATGTCTTTACATCTCTTATGCCCAGACATTTTGTCTTCATAAAAAATCATCTGGAATTAGGTAAATAAGATATATAAACACATTAACTAACATTGCTTAGAACACAATTATTTTATTTTATACCCACAGTGGGAATAGCTGTACTGAATAGGACCTCTAACCAAGTTTTTAGAGGAATCTCTACCACTTACTAAGCAGACAAAAAGCAATAAAAATGATATAGAATTTTAAAACAAGATGATAGAAAATTAACAGTGCTTATTATATTGCATATTGTTATCTTCAAAGTAGTTGCTCAGATTATCAGATATAGGCATGCCAAATTGATCAAACAATATCAATACTAACTGTTCTTTTCAATGAACTAACAGAATTTAGCTGTGTAAGTATCTTAAGTATCTTGTGTATATTTTTTCTTTTTCCTATCCTTCATTTCCACTATCACAGTTTTTCTTTACTTTTGAACAGCTTTTTCCTAATTCACAGTATCTGTTGTCCATTTTGAATCTTATTTACCCATTTAGTTTCTCACACTAGTGAGAAAATATATTTACACATGTGGGTCTGTTTTATTTTACTTATGAGTATGGTCTCTAATTGCATTCATTTACCCATAAAAGTCTCCAGTTTACCCTTTTTATAGCTCAGTTATAACTAATTGTATAAAAATACCATAAAATATCATATTTTTATCCATTCTTCACTTGATGGGCATTTGGACTGTTTCCAAGATTTAGCTATTAAAAATTATACTGCTATAAAATAAACATGGGTGCACATATATTACTGTGGTATGATGTTTTCAGTTCTTCTGGATAAATACCCACAATGGGAATTAGCTGGACTGAATGGGACCTCTAATCCAAATTTTTAGGGGAATCTCCACCACATACTAAGCAGACAAAAACTGAAAGCTTTCCATCTAAAATGAGGAACAGGACAAGGATATCCACTTATACTAATCCTTTTCAATACAGTTCTGGAAACTTGGCCAGAGCAATTAGAATAGAAAAAGAAATAAAGGAATAAGAGTAGGCAAGGAAGATGTGAAGTTATCATTATTCTCAGATGCCAGGACACTATATAGAAGACCCCAAAACCTCCATCAAAATATTTCTAAATTTAATAACTAATTTAATTGCATAGCATAGCAGGATACAAAGTCAGCACTCAGAACTCAAGAGAGATTCCTATAACATTCAGTGAGAAATTAGTGAAACCAAATCCATCACAACAGCACCTCCTCCAAAATTCTGAAGTACTTAGAAATCAGTTAACAAAGGATCAAAGATCTGTACACTAAAAACTACAGGGTCCTGAAAAAAAAGTTTGGAGAGGATTTCAGAAAATGGAAAGTTGCTCCTTGCTCATGGATAGGAAAAACCAACACAACTAAAAAAAAAAAAAACATTCCTAAAATTCATCTGGAATGAAAAGAAACCTGGAATAGCAAAGACAACACTGAGCCATCCCAACCTCTGACTTGAAATTATACTACAAAGCTACTAGGATTAAAATCAGCATGGTACTGGCAAAAACAGATCTGAAGATCTTCAAAACAGATTAGAAGATGTAGACGCAACTACAAACACATTCAGCCACTTTATCCTTGATAAAAAGACCAAACATGTTTACTGGAAGAAAACGTCCTTAATAAATGGTACTAAAAAAACTGGCTTTCCATATGTCAAAGGCAAAAACTAGACCCATATCTATTGCCATGCATTAAAGCCAAAGTGGATCATCAAAGAGCTAAATGTTTCCTAACTTTCCTACTTTCTCTCTTTTCATTGTTTAATACAGCTTCTCTCACAGGACCAGAACATCCATATCTGACAAAACAAAACAAAAAAGGGGATACAAATGAAGGACCATTTTGTAGTGAAAAAAATCATATGTATACACAATATAGGATAGATACATAGCTATGTTCTCTTAGCTCAATGAGAAGAAAGATTTGCACTAATATTGTTTAGATGAGATCATATCTGCATCTTGTACTGTGAATAACTACTATAAAGACAACAATATACAATGTAGTAATTATGTAACTGTCCTACTAACCTTTTTCAAACTGTCTCATTGCTATTTCTTTCTCATTAAAATCAATAAAACGTTTAAGAAAACATGATCAAGCCAGAAAAAAGGAGCTAAATATTAAAAAGAGAAACACTAAATATATTGGAAGAGAAAATGGGTAAAAATCTGAGAAACATAGGTATAGTCAGAGAATTCATGAACAAAAAGCAAACTATATGGGAATTACTTTATTTAATTTTTATTTATTTATTTTTTTGCAGAACTGGGGATTGAACTCAGGCCCTTGAGCTTTCCAGGCAAGCGCTTACTCTACTGAGCTATCTGCCTGGCCCTATGAGAAGTCCTTTAGATAATCAACAAGCAGGATCTCATTCTATTAAAAAGTTTTTGTGCATCAAAAGAAATGACTAGCGAAGTAAAAAGAAAACCCATGAATTATAAAAAAATTTTAGAAGACTGTCCCTCAGACAAAGGACTTATATTCAAAGACACAATCTAAAAATGGGCATCTGAGATGAATACAAAATTCTCAGATGAAGAAATACAAATGTGAAATAAAAAACATTAAATACAAATGGCAAATACAAATACAAATGGCAAACAATAGCATTAAAAAATATTCAACATCATTGGTCATTCGAGCAATTCAAATTAAAAACACATTGAGATTCCATTTCACTTCATAAAGAATGACTATCATAAAAAAATCAACCAATAACAAATGCTAGCAGGGTTGTGGGAAAAAATGAACCCTTCTCCACTGTTGGTGGGAGTGTAGACTTGGTACAATCACTGTGGAAATAAAGTTTTTTTGTGGAATTGTCTTTTTACTTTACTCTTTTATTTTATTGAAAAAGGTAAGATAATTTCACAACAAAAAGATAAGATAAAAACAGTTAATACATTTCATACTGTTATCTTCAGTATAATGATTCAGAATGCAAGATAATGGACATGTAAAATTCTCAATCAATATTAGTACAAACCTGTGTCAAAAAACTAAGATACACTCATGATAGCTAACTTGAATTTTTCTCTTTCCCCTTTCTCCCATCTTAGTTTCTTTTTCTTTTTAAATAATTTATTTAATTATTTAATTCACAATGTCTATTTTACATTTGAGACCTTATTTACTCTTTCAATTTCTCACACTAGAAAGACAATATAATGTTTACACGTGTGAGTGTGATTTATTTCACTTGTGAGTAGGGTCTCAATTTTCATCCATTGACCTATAAAATCTCAAAATTATTTTTTATGGCTGAGTAGCATTCCACTGAATAAAAATACCACATTTTTTAAAATCTGCTCCTAAATTGATGGACATTTGGGTTGTTTTCAAGATTTAGCTATTACAAATTGTGCTTCTATACATACGGGTGCACCTATATCACTGTGATATGGTAAATTTTTATGAAAGTAATGAGACTGAGTTTTCTGTAAAAGTTATTTAGTTATTATAACATAATTTTAATATTTATAACTGCCTGATGTAACTAAAAGGAGTAAAAAGCATATTTATATCTGGCCATAGATACTTGCTTTAAAAATTTATTGCTGTGTAATAGTAGACTGAACATTATATTCTGATGATTACTTTTAAAGATGGGCTATAGAAAACTGATTTATACCTTAATTACGTTTAATTTTTTTGTTCTATAAATGATGGTGGGTTAGACACTGTGTGTAGTCATTTTATATACTGATAGATACATTTTGTCAACTTGATAGGTTTAGAAGTTTAATGAAGTGGCTCAGCAAGGAGCCAGAGTTCTTACTTTGTCAACATCTTCGTTCTCTGCAGGAGGGCATGGGTATTGTTTGAATTTTACTTCCCTCTTAGGGCAGGGTACCCCTCTTATAAGGAAAAGAGGGATGCAGTTGCTGTGGTTCCTCCCTTTGATTTTTGCTGTTTCCTGCCATGAACTGCTGCCCTCTGCCATGTGCCACTCTGCCTTGGAGCCAGCTGAGTGTGGACTGAAACCTCTACAAGCTGTGAGCCTAATCAGTCTTTTCTTACTTACTTCTGGGTGTTGGGTACTTTGTCCCAGCAACAAGAGAAAAGTAACTGAGATAGTGTGTTAATTAGTGTTCTTATTATTGGGACAAAACATTCAATATCCATATTTTAAAGAGAAAGTGGTGTAGCTGGCTTATGGTTTCTTTCTTTTCTTTCCTCTTTTTTTTTTTTTTTTTTTTTCTGGCAGAACCAGGGATTGAACTCAGGCCTTTGAACTTGCCAGGGTGGCTTCTGGTTTTAGAGGGCTCAGTCCATGAGTAGGTGGCTCCAAGGTAGAAACATTATAGAAAAAGGAGCAAAGACACTTGCTTCATGACAGCCAGGAAGGGGAGCACAAAGAAAGACTGTTAGCAAGAGACACACCTTCTAAAGGCATGTCCCTAGTGAGGCAAGAGCAATGGCATCCTATCTTCTAGCAACACATTTAGCTTTGAGCATCCGTGGATTAGTCCAGGGATGAGTATATTGTCCCATAATCCATTTGCCTCTCCAGGGGTCTCTGAATCCAGTCACATTGGCTACTATGATTAATTGGCACACTCAGCCCTCATTACTAAAACAAATAGGTAACATAATAAGCATACTTTTGCCTACAGTTTTCCCTGGGCACAGACTGAGATGAAACCCTGACAGGGAGCACATGGTGGAGTACAGCTGATCATTCCATGGCCAAGAAGCAGAGGGAAGGAGAAGAGATCAAGGTCCCACTATGCTCTGTGAAGAGTGCTCCCAAAGAATTCCAGCAGTGTCCCGCATCTCCACATTTTCACCATCTTTCCATAGTGCCAAACAGAACTTTAACACATAGTCTGTGTGGAGAGATACACAATGTCTAAACCATAGCGGGATGTGAGTGTTGTGTTGTCCCAGTACCACAAAGGAAGAAGAAAATAAATTTTTATAGAATGGAGCCACCTCCAGACACATGGGCTATGATCCTTTGAAGGTAAGATGCCACCTTGTCCTAAGGTTGAAGAACAGGCCTCTAAGTGGTTATAGGATCTGTAACAAGGGAAAAGGTTGTACAAATCAGACATGTGTTTTTCTGCAAGGAAATGAGTCTCACCTTCTGGAGACTATCTGTATGCCAGGTGTGGGGCTGCGTGCCAGCAGAGAAAATTACATTGGAACCAGGAGGCATCTTCCTCCAGGCTAGATGCTGTGTCCACAGCACTGTTTACACGTCTGTTACAATCTTGAAAGATAATTTAAATTAACTGTAAATGTGGCCTACTTCCTTACGGACCATAAATTCCAAGAGGGCAGGAGCAGTGCATTATCCACCTTGCCCACCATCTAGCACAGTGCCTGGCAGATAGTCAATGAAACAGATGTAGGAAGAGAGGGGTATTGATCTAGCTGACTGTGTGTCTGAGCAAGCTTGGCAGTGGCCCCGTGAGGAGAGTGAGAGACTTGCAGTCCTTTCTGATAGTATCTGGGAAGAGCTCCAGAAGGCTGGCTGCACAGTGTGAAGGCGGTGGGGAGGAGGGAAGCTTGCTGGCAGGAGGACTCACCTGGGTGCAGCTGCCGCCAGCAGAATCAGCAGGAATCTCACAGGATGGGCTCCGAGATGATGAAGCCTGAGCCCAAATTGGAGGGAAGTGGGAAACCTTGAAAGGAATCAGTAGCTGCCATTGCTTCTTGTTCAATATGAGATGATTGTCACCACATGATTAGTTTGCAATGAAAAGATGCTGGGGCTTTCCAGAAAGCTAGGTTCTCCAAGACTTTAGGCAGGAATTGGAATCAAGAGAACTATGAATTCTTCCTTCTGTCCATCTGCAAATGATCCTGAGCTTATCAGACTTCGAGTGTTTGTTTCGTCTTACTTTTTTAATTTTCTTTAAAAACATTAGAAATGACACAGAATTTCACTGAAAAAAATAGGAATTCAGTAGTGATGGTTATATTGCATAATGTTGTCTTCAGATTAGTTTATAGATTACCAAATATAAACATGCAAAATTGTTTAGAACAAAAAAGTTGTAAGAAATTTAAAAAGAAGAAAAAGTTCAAGCATTAACTGCTCCTTTCAATAAACCAGCAGAAATCAGCAGTATAATTATCCAAGCTATCTTGTATATTGTTCATAAATACATATTTCCCTTCCTTTTTCCTTTCTTTTGTGCTTTTCCTCATCCCAGCTGTTTCTTCCCTATCACAGTGTCTATTGTACTTTTCAGATTTTATTTACTCTTCCAGTTTCTCCCACTAGCAAGACAATCTGATGTTTGCGCAGGTGCATCTTCTTTCGCTTGCTAATATGGTCTCTAGTTGCATCCATTTACTTATAAAAGCCTTGAGTTTATCTTTTTTATAGCTGAATAAGACTATTGTGTAAAGATGACACACAACATGGGCATTTAGGTTGTTTCCAAAATTTAGCGATGACAAATTGTGCTGCTATAAACATGGTAGCACATGCAGTTCTTCTGCAAAAATACTCAAGAGGGAAAGTCTTTGTTGATAGGGGCAGAGACTCATTGTTCAACTTGTATGTCCACACAAAATTACATAAAGCATGGCCTGAAATGAAGACAGAATCACCTCCAATTTCCTGTATCTTGCAAAGTGTAGGGCTATAGTTGATTCAAAACATAGCCTCAATGTCAGTTTTATAGAAAATCTGTCTTTGTATCCTTCATAAAAGTGAAGGACACTGATCTTATACGTCTGGATTCTGGGAGCACAGACTGAACTGTGTCCATCCTGACGGAGAAGTGCCTAGCATATTAGTGAAGCACACTTCTTGGTGGATATGGCCGCGTCATGGAGAAGGGACCTTGGGCATTGCAGACCGTCCCTAGCCCATTCCGCTCTGATATGTTCTCCTGCTTTGCTTCCCACTCACTGTGAACTTAGCATCTTCACTGTACACCTTACATCATGAGATTGCACCCTTGGAGCCCGCCGACCATGTACTGGGTCTCCTGAAACATTGATCTAAATTAAACTTTTCCTCCTTTAACCTCTGGGAGTCAGAAACTGTTTCAACAACTAAAAAGCTGACCAATATATGCTGGGTATTAGGGTCTGATAAATGTAGGTCTCAGGATCTCTGCTGTCTGCAAAACCCTCTGAAAGCTGGAACTACCCAGAACTTTTGCTGGTCTATAAATTCATTGATTCTGATTATGTTGGACAGGGAGTCACCTATCAGGCAGATGATTATGTTAATCAAATTGATCTTGAAGGCAAATATACGTGTGGCACTTGAGCTAAACAAGTATACTTCCACGGACTCTGTAGGAAGTTTGTTATGTTAATAAACCCTATGGAGTGGATAAACAGTATATCCCAACTTATGTGACTGCCAGAACCTTTCACTCAAAGATAACTCAAGAAATAATGTACAGCTCCCTTTGGAATCTTGCAAAGTAGGAGCCAGGAGCTCTAAGTGAGGTCCGGCTCTTCCACTAGAAGCACCCCAGGCCACCGTGAGCAGTGGCCATAGCAGAATGGTTGGATCACTACTGTGAGCTTTAGTGAATATTTCAGTCACTCCCTCCTTGCCACTAGCACAATATCTGACTCCCATGGCTCTAATGGGGAGAATGTTTATTTCGGCAAATAGTTTGTAGAAGTTTAAGTCCATAATTGGCTGGCTCCCGGGGAGAGCGGCATGGCAGAAAGGCATGGCAGAAGAGAAACAGCTTGTGGTTGGCAGTGGAAAACAGAGAAGGTTCCAGACAGGAGCAGTGAAATACCGTGTTCCAAGCCATGCCCCATTGACCCAGTTCCTCTTACCAAGCCTCCCAGCATCATATTTAGCTATAAATTCATCAGTAGACTGATAAATATCGCACCTCCGTGATCCAATAACCTCCCCAAAGCTCCGCTCTGAGTGCATGAGACTTGGAGGGGAGATCCAGAGATAAATCAAGACAGTGAATAACTGTGTCTTTTGAGCTTTCACTTTCTTTTTCTGACGATGAAGAAGTCAGATACCACTGGATAAAATCAAAAGCCTTGGTCTATTCTACAGTCTATATTTTGTTCTGTCTGTTGGCAGAAAGATGATACCAAAACAACAGTCTTTTTAAGCCTTAAATTAACATGAGATAACAGGCTTTGATGTAACTGTAGCAATTTGTATGACTGGTTCACTCTCTGTCTTCATTCCCACCACATCCTCAGCCTGGGCCTTTGCTCCTTGCTGTTTGGATAAAAGTCCTAATGTGGACCTCAGACCATTAGCTCTGTTCTGTTACTACAGCCTTTTCCCCAGCCACTCACTCTTTCACCCAATGTCCATGTTACAACTACCCATCTCTTCCTCACTTTTTTTCCCTACTCTTTTGCCTCTTGTAAGCAACTCTTTCTTCTTTGTGTGTGTTCCAGGAATTGAACTCAGGACCTTCCTCTTGCCAAGCATGCAAGCACCACTGAAGTAGAACCCCAGGCTTTACTCTTTCAAATGTGATATCATCTATGGTCCCTTCCCTGGCTTTCCTAGCAATATTAATAGCATCTTTTTTTGGCAACCATATCTCATGGGATACACAAATTATATTTCTATTATTCCTGCCTGCACAATGGGACCACTCATATGGCTCTTCATCATAGTTGAATTCAAAGGAACATTGTATTAGTTGCCTTGTTGCTGGTTCAAAATTCTTGACACCCACAATTTAAAGAAAGTGTGGCTCATAAGGCTTCAGCCCCTGCATTGTCAGCTTGCTCTAAGACAGAAACAGTGTGATGGAGAGATATGGAAGAAGAAAGCTGCTGAATTCTGATAACCAGGAAGTTGAGTGAGGAGGGAAGAACCAGGAACAGGAATACATTCTTCTATATCATGTTCCCAATGACTCAGTTCTTCGAAAAGCCCCCCTCCCACCTTTTAATTGCACACTGAGCTATGAACTCATCAATGGACTTATTCAATTACCTTCTAAAAGCCACACTTTGGAAAACAGCTTTTAGGGGGGCATTTTAAATCTAAACCACAGTGCTGGGGAGACAGCTCAGTGGTCTAATCACCTGCTTGGCAAGCACAAGGTTTTGAGTTTTATCTCCAGTACTGCATGGTGTGCTGTCCCCAAAATCGGGTATGGTGGTGCAGGCCTGTAATCCCATAGCTAGAGAGGTTGAGACAGGAGGATCACTATAAGTCCAAGATCTGTAGCAAGACTATATCAATAATAAAATCGTTTTCAAAAAATGAATCTAGGAGGGCTGAGAGATGGCTCAGTGGAATAAGTGCTTCCCTGGCAAGCACAAAGACCTGAGTTCAATCCCTGGTTCAGCAAAAAAAAAAAAAAAAAAAAAAAAAGAGAGAGTCTAAATCACAATAAATATTAGTGTAGATTTCTGTTTTTTTTTTTTTTTTTTGGTTTAACGAATAAACTACTTTGTGGCCTCACAGTGCCTGCTGTCAGGGCTCCATTTCATGACAGAAGACGACACTTGGGCCTCTATAATTGAGCAGCACATGCTAAAACCAGGACAGTTGATCACATTCCAGTTTAAAAACAGCAGGAAGTTATTCACAAAGGCCATCCTTGCTTGACCATACCAATAGCAGAGCAAGACTAACACTGTTTTAGTATTTGCAGTTGTGGATTTTCAAAGCTGCTAGAATCAGTTTCATTCCAGGCTGTTTTGAAGCATTGTTTTTTATTATTAATGAGGCTGCAAATGCATAATAAACAGAAATCATTGGAGTATCTGTTTAGGCTGCCACCAATGAATCCTAACTGACGAAGGACACAGGACAAAATCAAGTGGGAACTTACAGTTAGAAAGCTGAGGGTCCTGAATTTGCACATAAAACTATGGTTCTTTTTTTTTTTTATTTTTTTTTTTATTAGCTCAGCCCACCCTGAGGAAGGAGCTGGCATAGCATATGGCTCTGGGAATCAAACCATGGTCCATGGTCCCCTATACCTGCTAAAGCTTGCCTAAGTAGGCTCTTTAGATCGCTGAGCTATCTTGCTGACCCAAAACTATGGTTCTAACCAAGTGGCAACACATGTCTTTGGATGGAGAAATTCCTATTTTATTCAAAAACATAGAGACTCTGACAAATACATTTTGTCATACTGTATTTTTTCGGCTAATAGATACAAGGTTCAGCTGCAAGTCTCCAGAGAGTTCCCTAAGTTTTGACAGTAAAAAGAGAACCTTGCCTTGAGTTAGGCAGGGAGGCCAAAACAATCCATAAAACACTGCAGTAAATTGGGACTTATAAAATTTAAAACTCTTTTTGTATAAGGGGCATTTTTATTTATTTATTTTATTTTTTATTTTTATTTATTTATTTATTTTTGTCTTTTTGAGACAGGGTCTCAGTATGCAGTTCAAGCTGGCCTTAAACTCACTTTGTAGCTCAGGCTAGTCTCAAACTCACAACAATCTTCCTGCCTCAGCCTCCCAGGTGCTGGGATTGCAGGCATGTGCCACGACACCTGGCAAGGGGCATTTTTAATAGTATAAATAAAGTAAGCTACAGCTAGGAAGAAAATATTTTCTAAAAAAAGAAAAAGAAAATATTTTCTAATCACATATCTGCCAATAGACATGTGTCTATAATGTATGAAGATCCCTCAAAATTCTAAATATGAAAGCAAACAATACAAAAAAAGTGGGCAAAGCAAAGAATAGATAATTCAGCAAGAAGATACACAGAAGGCAAGTAAGCACCCAGAGAGACACTCAGTATTCTTAGTCATTAGGACAGTGCATATGTAATGGTCCGCCTATTTAAGTGGGTAAAGAAAAATGAAACTTGACAACATCAAGGTCTAATGAGGATGAAGAGTGATTACAATTCTGGTATATTGCTGAACAGAATGCAATGAAAAGCAACGTGGTAGTTTTTGATAAAGTTAAACATACATTTACCTAAAGAAATGAAAATACATGTTCACCTAATAGCTCATACATAAGTATTTATAATCAGCTTATTCTTACTTTTTGAAAACTAAAAGCAACTCAAATTTCCTTTAACAAGGGAGTGATAATCAAATTGCAGCATATACCTATAATGCAATACCACTTACCAGTAATATACAAAATATGAATACTATAGACAACTCTTAAATGTATCTTTCTACATAAACAAGCTCGACTCCAAAAGTTGCATACTATGTATTGTTCTTCAATAGGAAAAAAACTGAAAACTTTAGGGACAGAAAATAGATCAGTTATTGGAACAAATTTGGAAGATGATAGGAAGGGAGGGGTAGCCACCAAAGTGCAGAAAAGGGAGCTTTTGGAGATAAGGGAATTGGTTTGTATCTTGATGAATATGTAACTGTATATTATTCAGTGTCATAGGACTGTAACCCACAGTAATATATATATATTTTTTGATATATTGAGTTAGGCAGGGAGATCAAAACTAAGCAGTATAATCCATAAAACAGTAAATTGGAGCTTACAAAATTTAAAATCTTTTTGTATAAAGAGCATTTTTAATAGGATGAATAAAGTACATCTAAGAGGAAAATATTTTCTAATCACATATCTGCCTATATACAAGTACCTACAATGTATAAAGATTCCTCAAGGAGCCAGGGAGATGATTCAGTGGAATAAGCACTTCCCTGGCAAGCGCAAGGGCCTGAGTTCAAACCTTGGTTCCACCAAAAAAAAAAAAAAAGATTCCTCAAAACTCTCTAATAAAAGTGGGCAAAACAAATAAATAGATAATTCACCAAGAAGATATACAGAAAGCAATGAGCACCCAGAGAGGTACATACATACACCTCCTATGTCATGCCATTTTGGAAGGTAAGGAGGGTTAAACCTTATTCAAAGAAATTATGAAATTTAATTATATTAACTTAGCTATAATTACACATAAAAAATTGAGTATATAATTCTCAAAACCTGGCAGTTTTTATGAATCATAATTAAAATACAATCACTTTTTATACATTCCTCAGTGTTTTTTAAAACCTAAAAGAACACATGGTTTGTTGAGTGTCAATTTTGTGGTTGATAAAAAAAACCCTTTCTTCCTTGTAGATTGGAAACATAGTCCTCTCTTTAACCATGTGAAATTCAAGATCAAATGTTTGAAGTTCTGTTTACTTGATCTTTTCACTCAGATTTCTTTTCTTGTGAAGACTTTCCATATCAGAGAGCAAGCCTGAAGTCCATGTCATCTGAAGGGGCCACTTTATTTCAATTTCTCTGAAGCAAAGCTGATGTACTTTCTTTGAAATGAAAGTATTTCTTCACAGCAAAGCTTATTGATCAAAGCCCCACATTTCCAATGATTGTATGCAAAGCCAAACTCATTTACTTTGAAACAAAAATATTTGGAGATGGTCCTGCTTATTATCATTCAAGTATATTAAAATCTTGACTCACTTTGTGTTAGTGAAAAAATGTTATGGTTTTAAATCAATGAAAGAAATGTAACACATCTGCTCCTGCTAACATTTGTAGAATGAAACTGAAGCAATGGCCTAGTGAATATCCCAGTTAGTAAGCACTGACACAAACAAGGATGTTAGAGACATAGTTCTGGCTCAGAGTCATACAACAAAACAAAGCTTTCCAAACATATTCCAATTGGACAACCTCGCATTACCCATATGATCTAAATTCTCAGAGATTTCAGGCTTCATAGGCAACTAGAGTCATAGCATTTATTTCTTAGCAAATAGGAACTTTCCTTTTAAGCATGCCCATTTCTGTTCAAAGGGAAACAATAGTCCTAGAGATAAGTCCAGAGTCAAATTATTCTCTAAGTTAGTTAATGGATTTTTAGCAAAATTTCTCTTCAGCCCGATGTCCTATTTGTGTAGATGGAACAAAACAGAAATTTGGATACTTAAAATGGTTTTAACTAAAACTGGAAATGCATTCCACTGGGATTATGTGCCCGGCTAAACCCCAAGTTGTAAAACCAAGGGGCACAGTCATCTAGAAGTTGGCCTCCAACTGAGGACCTCAGGAGGGTGCTCAGGAGGCAGACATTAGTCAACCAGCGATACCAAGCGGCAAAGCCTTCGCCTGCAGTTCTGCAGCGCTCCCATCACGCCACAGTGAGAGCATGTGGCCAGTAAAAGCAACTGGCATGAGTCTCTGCAACCTATTTCCTGCCTATTCTGTACTTTTCAAGGTAATCATAGCAGCTGGCATCCGTTGCATGCCTATTTCATGGGCAGTCTCTTATTTAATCCCCTAATGATGCTAGAACAGTGAGCACTGTTGTTTTCTTCTTTTATAGTGAAAGGATCATGGCTTACAAGATTAAGGATTGAAACACTGAAAATTACTGGGATCAATATGGGAAATCCAAAGCCTATATCCAAAGCTACCACACCATACCATATTGTGTATAATGAATGAAAAATACCTGTATACAACATAAGCAAGGAAGAGAAGAGAACAAAGAGTTGAGTTCAATGCAAGTGAGAATGTGAGAGAAACAGGGAAGGGAAGGAGGTGTAAAAGGAATTAAAATAGGTCATGTGTATGTACCAACTGCCTACAATGAATCTATTTATCATATATCACAAACATATACTAATAAAAGACATGTGGATTATACACACAATGGACTATTATTCAGTCATAAAGAAGAATGCAATCATGCCAGGGAAGGCTTATGCATTACATTCTAGTAATGTGAAAGGATAAGAGCATGGTGAGCTTCTCATAGAAGGTCACTATGTTAATGCTACCTTAGTGATTTTCTTAAACCAAGTTACAGAAGAATAGACTCTACTAATCTTGGAAAAAAGGCCTTTGTCATGCTTCAGTTTTCCTCCTTTTTGCCACTGTAAACTCTTGATTTTTCTTTTTAAAGAACTATGATTAGTTCAAAATTTATAGAAAATAATAGGTTTCTTTATGACATTTTTATACATGCATATAGTGTGCTTTAATTTTATCCACTCTCTGGGGCCAGGGAGATGGCTCAGTGGAATAAGCACTTCCCTGGCAAGCGCAAAGGCCTGAGTTCAATCCCCAGTTCTGCAAAAAATAAATAAATAAATAATTTTATCCACTCTCCCTGTTACTATCTTAGCTCTATGCCCTCAACCCCTTTGTTCCATTTCCCTTTCTTAATGTCCTCTCCTGATGTCTTTCTGCTTTCTTATCCTCCCCCCCTAGTACTCCACAAATAAGAGTACACATGTTTTTCTAGATCTGACTTATTTTAACATGATAATCTCTAGTTCCATCTCTAGTTTCTTCCCCTACAATAAGGTCCAGGTAGTGCTCCACAACTGATCCAAGGAAACCTTGTTTCCTTGACTTTGAGCCACTACTACCCAACTTCTCCTTGCTGTGGGCTGCTTTTCTGGTGCTACTGAACTAGGAAACACTTGATAGCACTTCAGTGCTGTACCATCAGGAGACAACTCTCTAATGGAGAGACAGGGCTACTGCTCTTTGTCCTCAGCAGGCAGCAGCTGCAACTGCTGATTTCCACACCCTCCCTTGAGCTTCCAGAAACACCAGCTTGAAAATTTCTGCCATTGTGTCAGGTTGTGTGTAGTTTATCCTCCGGAGACCTAGGGACTATGAAGAGCACATGTCAACTCCAAATCCACTTGAGGGTAAATGATATGAAAAGCCAACTAAGAAGCAGATTTGTACACACATTAATGAAAATTGAAGCATCCTAAGCCAATAAATTTCATTGGCTAAAAGAAGATAGAGAAGCCACAGAGGAAGGACTCTTTTCCCTCCAGGCCTGATGCCAGGTCACTTAAGGACAGGTTTACAGAGTGTTGTCTCTACACAAACAGTTCCCAGATTTTTAATTTCATAGACTGGTAAAATGATTACAACCATTATGAGAGCAAATCTACTACCAAGTACTTATTTTGCCTCAGAAGAACATTAAAGCAAGCAAACAAATTGCTATCTTCTGTTTGATTTCATATCATAATTTTTGAAAAGAGAATGTTTTACTACTAAAAGGAATTCAAGTCAAGAATACCTTCATTTATTTATTTTTATTAGTACCAGCTTTCATTCCTTGTGTACATGAACATAACACACCCTAATTGCTTTTGTCTTCCCCTTTCTTTTCTTCTCTTTCCTTTTGTCCACCCCCTCTTTCCATCTCTTGGTCCCCTTCCCATTTCCGGTGGAACTATCTCCCTATTTTCCATGATTACCACTTATTTTACTCTTTATAATTTTGAGTTTCTCATATAACATAAATTACTATCTGTTTAATTTATTTCACTTAAATTTGTGGTCTTAAGGTGCATCCATTTTAATTTATCGACTTACACTTATGTATTTGGTACAGGATCTGCAGTGTCCACAGGATCTTACTACACAAATCAGACTTGTAGTGATCCTCCTGTGTTCAGCCTCCCAAGTGCTGGGGTTACAGGCACATGCCACCGCTCCCAGTCTCAATCATGGGCTCAGTGTGCCCTGGGGGCAAGGCCAGCACTGCATTCCAGGGTAGAACTCTGGTGTCTGCCTATGCAGGTGCTTTAATCTGCTGAATTACAGGGCCAGCCCTTAAGGTGCTTCTATTTTAATATCAAAATTATATTAAGACATAGAACATAGTCAGTATAAGAAGGTGGACATAAAGCCTAGACTTTTTAAAACTTTATTGTCTCTGTCAAAACAAAAGCCACAACCCAGCTGTAGGAAGCTACTGCTATGCATAAACCATTCAGAGCTGCTATCCTTTCAGAATCTTGGGAGATCAAATAAACAAAATGACAACAATAAAAAAATTACGATTTGATCAAATATATGGGATGATTCAGTGGGCATTTTAAAGAGGTTTAATGTCCTGATTCTCTCCAGCATAGACAACATTACACAATTGTGCATGAACCCAGCCTCGCCCCTACTAATTGCTGTCCAAATTTTATCAAGTAATATAATTTTTAAGACCTCAGTTTCTTCATCTTTAAAATAGGTTAAATGATGTCCACTTTGGAAGAAAGTGAGATAATGAATGAAAGACTATGACCTGATTCCAAGCTCTAGAAATTACTCTGTTTAATTTATTTCGCTTCAATTGGTGGTCACAAGGTGCACCCATTTTAATTAATTAATTTATTTTTATGTATTAGGGTCTGCAGTGTCTACAGGGTCTTGCCACACAGCTTTGCTCTCTTCTGTTGTAGTGACGCAACTTCTTCTGATGAGTCTCAGGATCAGGATCCCCTTGAACTCACTAGGTATTTGCAGAATGGGCAAGAGTAAACAAATGACTGAGAAGAGAGAAAGAGCTTGATAATTGTGGCAAAGACTCAGCAGCAGCCAACTCTGAGCAAGAACCCATGGCACTCAATCTTCTGCTCCCTAAAATATGGCTGCAGTCATCAGTACTCCCACTGACCACAGCTTAAAAGAGGAAAACTTGACCATCATGCTCCATGAGGTGAATCTTCTAGCCGTTGCTTTCCATTCCCCCCATGAGCAAGATTGGTCTCCAGTTTTTTGATCTTTGATCACCCAGCTACTGTTCTTCATCTCTTCAGTGTGTCTTTTCCTCCCCATCTAGCTGAGATCCCTTGGTAGATCACTGCAGTGACTTGGTGGTGTTCCCACTTCGTTACTGCCTCCTTCGCCCACTGTGGCACTCTCTCAGAAAAACCCTGAACATTGCTACACACAATTCTCCAATAATGCTGACCCTTCATCTTCCTAATAAATTCGTCTACTTAAAAAATCTAGCCCTGCTTATGGTCTCACTTGAAACTTATGGTCCTAGCTTCAGGTGGGTCTTCAGTGCTGCTCTGAGATAGTTCCATATCTCTGGTCTGGCCTCTCCAACACAGTCCTAGACAAATATCTCATTATCCCTGTGGATGGTTGCCAACTGGTGGTCAACTTGTTACACCCAGCTGAACTGCACTAGTGTGGTGCTGGGTGTGGGAGGCCCACCTGAGGATTGTTGCCAGCAGTATAAGAGGCAGAACTGGGAGAAGCTGTTGGTATGCTGTTAGGGAAACTGTCGAAGAAGCTGTTGGAAGCTGCTAGTTCTGTTGGGCTATTCTTCTGGGTGACCTTGTCATGCTGGTTTTCCTGGTGAACCTTATTGTTCTCATTGGAGGAGCTCAGGAGCTTGTTGTCTCTGAGAATGGGTATGGTCCATTTTAGGGGAGCTCTAGTCCTCATTTTGAGCATCATTTCATGGATCCAGAGGGAAATATAGTGCACAGATTATCTCCTGGAGAAGCTTGTCACCTTTGCTTTCCCGATAGGAACTTGCTTTCCTCATCCATGGGACAGCTTGGACCCTCACTGTTGCTGAGGATGGTTGTGGTTTTTTTTTTTTTTTTTTTTCCTGTGGTATCAAGGATTGAACTCAGGACCCTGTGCTTGCCAGGCCAACATTTATTTTACTGAGCTATCTCCCTGGCCCTGGCTGTGCTATTTTTGAGGGGAACTCTGGTGCTCACCTTGCTTCCTAGCTCCAGTTCAGATCCCTCATCTTTCTAGCATATACTTTATTCCACTGGCATAGACTTTTTAGCTTCCACCATTGACCTTTGGGCCTTTCCAGTGAAGATCTATGAAGTGGGCCCGCATGAGACATGATTGTGGGCTCTAGGCCTCCACTTGGGCTTGTGGGTGGCACTGCTATGAATTCCGGGTTTTCAGCTGGACTTATGCAGGATATTAGGATCCAGGCCTCAGCTGGATTCTTTGGTCTTTAGTGTGTGGACACTTTCCTATACTCTGTGTATGATTCTTCAGGTTATTATAAAATAATCTTAGAAAATATGTCCTGCATCATATTGTTCCCCTTACAAAAACCCAAAATTATGAAAATCCCACTACAGGTTCTGCCACACCTTGCTCCCCTTTCTTAAAAATCTCATATATTCCTTTCACTCTCCAAATAATCAAGCTTTTCCCTACCCCACTTTTGCTCTCAGGTTAGGATCCTCCTTTCTATTTCCAGAGAGAACAAAGAAAGTACAAGATAAATTCTTGTGTTCCCAAAATCTTATGAGCTTTTCTGAACAAGTGGCCAGGCACTCTGACTTTCCTCTTGAGAGCATGATGGATTTACTGTATTTCAGCTAAAGTAGTGGGATGGGGGGACTTGTTTCCTCATCCTGTACTGTACATGATCTAATGGGGGTATGGGCAAGAAGACAAATAACAAAGATAAAATTTAAACTTTATGAGGATTAAGTCTAAAAATCAAAGAGAGCCCCCTCCCAAAATGGGGTATCAGTTCTGCTAACATGGAGAGTGAAGGCAGGCTTTTTGTTTGACTTGACTTTAAGGAAAAGCAGCAATTCTGGAGAGCAGAGCTACCAGGCAAGGAAAAACAAAGGGGCGTAAGCACTCCTAGCAACCTAATTATTGAAACTGTTCATCCGTAGATGCTGCTCACCATTAGACCACAAGTAGCTAAAAATAATAAATCACTCAGAGAATGATAACTTGGTGCAAGCAAGCATCGTTCCATAGTCTCTTCATTGCTTTTATGATGTTTATAACAAATATAGAACCTGGCAATGGCCAGCAAATCCCACAGCAGATAGCAAAAACCAGCCAAGATAGCACAAGAAAGTGAGGACAATGAGAAGCAGGTGGGCTCTAATTTATACCCCACTGTTAAGTGAGCAAACATTGAAATGTGTCAGCCCTCTCTCAACTTTGTTTGACTCATCTATAAAGCAAGGAGTTTTGATATGCTATTTGTAAAGTCCTTGCAATGATAATACTCTGGATGAATACATAATACACTGAATTCTTTAAATGATGGAGACTGAAGGATAATATCTAGAACTCTGAGTCAGAGGATTAAGGACAGTTTTTGATCTCAGTGATGGATATCCATAGTGCTGTAAGTCTGTGCTGAATGTCTTGGCAATGCATCTAGTTCCTTGTCCTAAGGTGTTATGTACTCCCCAGAAACATCTCTAATGTACTCTCTTAAAGTCTTATACAATCTTTGAAGTAAAGTTTGGCAGAGTTCTGCTCTCTACTTCTTAGGAAATGACAAGAAATCCTTTGTATTGTGTGGATGGTTTCCAGTACTCTTATCAATTTCTAGCTTTAAAGTTGAGTCAATATCACTTTGTTTCCATTCCAGTGATTGCCTAGAAACTCTCACTGCTAGGAACAGTAGTCATTCTTTATTAATTAGCCTTTATTCCTTCTGAAAAATGCCTTCAGCACATTCAGTATGAGAACTTAGTCATACTCCTAACACCTATTTTGTCCATTTTAATGATTCCCTACAGATGCCAAGGAGTTATTCATTTGTTCTTAAGACTAAGGAGCCAACTTTAAACCATCGTCTAGTGAGAATATTCACAAATGTATTTCCTGCTGGGATCACAGAAAATTTGACCTGATGTACTTTGATTTTTGTGTAGAATCAACTGGATATTTTGTACTACTCCTAAGTCAAAGTCTATGTCCTCAAGAAACTTATCAGGCTTAAGCTTAATTATGGGTATGACAGAAAGTAGTGTGTCTGCTTCTGAAGTTAGTTCCTTGAAAAGAGTTAATATGACATAATTCTTAATGAATAGATCATTAGATTAGATGAAGAAAGAAATTATAATGTCATAATCAGTAAGTGGGTGCCTGTTATGTGCTACATATTCATCTAAGTCTTTTGTATATATTTACCCATTTCAAGTTTATATCATTCTATTAACGACATGTTGTTTTTATCGTCCTGGTTTATCACTGAGGTTCAGATACACTAATTGGCAGATCTAGAGCTGCTTGGCTCTAATGCTTACATTCAAAACACCTGTTGGTTTTGTTTCTCAAGTTACTTCTTCATACATGACTCTCTATACCTGCCCTCTATAACATTTGGCACTCTTTTATTAACAGTTCATGGGCTGAGAATGTGGCTCACTCATTTTATAATTTAGGTCTAAAATGACCTTCACACTTGTCATGTGTGGGGGACAACGATTAGGTTACAGAAGTGCTTCACTCATCAGTAGGTTAACTTACTGAAATGTTTAAAAGCTCAGTGTGCCACTAGAAGGTGGACACCTCATGTTGTAGTCCAAAAGAGTGTCTCTTTATTCTTGCCTTCCATCTCTACTTCTTGGCTGCTATCGGGTGAGAATGTTGTCCTTCCTCCACCTTGTTTCTGTCTTAAACTCTGCTGATTATGGACTGAAGCCATGAGCCAAAATAAACTTCTCAGAGAAAGAAAGTGACTGAGACAGATTTGGGTGCCGACAATGAATTCATGAGATGTCTGATCATGTGGTTTAGACATCTTTGGAACTGGTCTGTGAGAATTACAAAAGATTTGGAGATGCTGTCTAGGGAAACTCTACAATGTTGTTGACCAACCTTGATAAAAGATTCTGCTTTGAGCTCAGAAGGTCAGAATGTCGAGAAGAGTCCAGATAGCTGAGGAGAATTTTATCAGAAACCAGGACTCCATTAGCAGCTGGAGTAGAAGCCATGTCTATTATGCTGTAGAAGAAAATTTGTTTACATTTTCCCATATCCTAAGACTTTGTAGGAAGGCACAAGTTAAGGATGGAAGTCTAATAAATCTGGCAGAGAAAATTTCACGGTAGTCCAATACTCAGACTGTGACATGGGTATTGCTGGGTACTTTCAATTATAATAGAGTGAGAATAAGATGCAAATAGCAGAGCTAAATAATTTAAAGGTTTACAGGTTCATCAGAAAAGAAGTGTGTGCAAACTGGGAAAAAGGTCAACATGATTATTGGAAAGATTAGCATTTAAAAGAAGTGAAGTACTTTGGGGGAAAAAAAGGAAAGATAGCTTCAAGGCATTTTAGGAATCAGCAAGGCCACACTATTTGGAAGCTCAGAGGAGCAAACCCATAACACTTTCAGTAAAAAAGAAAACCTTTGATTTCCTGCTGGAGTGCTACCTGTAGGATAGGTTCCCTGGGATGTGTTTCACTATGCTCAGTCATTTAGGCACTCAGAGGCCTCTAAAGCCATACTGCAATAAGGTCAGGCTACTACACGAGCTCAGAGCACACTTTGGCATCATAGACATGGTGTTGGTTTTTCAATATGTGGAATACAAAGCTATGGGGTTATTGGAGCTTCAATCCAGATTTCAGAAGGCCTAGGAGGAGAGTCAATGTACCCTTGAGACAGTAGTGTGTGAAACTTTAAGATAGAAGCCTGAAGTGCAGTGAAGACTCCAAGAAGCTGAGGAAACAGGAAAGTGAAGCATCTGTTGAGAGGAAGTGAATAAAACAGCCTCAAGAGACCATAAGGTCCTTAGCCACCAATATCATAGGGTTGGGGCTACCCAACTTGTTTGGAGCTTATGTCTCACCACAACTTGCCATTAGACAAGTGGTTGTGCTCTTGTTTTAGTTCCATTCCTTTGTATTCCCCTATTTCTCCCTTTTGAGTAGAAATCTTTATCCTGTGCCATTGTGTGTCAACAGTGTTTAACTTTGAAAAGAAATTATATGGGATCATAGCTAAGAGTTTACCATAAGTCTCAAGACAGAACTTGGACTTAGACTTTTTAGCAATTCTGGCATTTTTAAGAATATGCTAGGTCTGGTGAGATGGCTGAGTAGAATAAATAAGTGCTTCCCTGCCAAGCACAAGGTCCTGAGTTCAATCCCTGGTTCCACCAAAAAAAAATAATAATTTGCTGATTCTTGTAGATGGACTAAAGACATTTTGCCTACTGAGATAACCATGAGTCTTTTGGGGCAGAATGTTGCAATTTAGATTTAAGATATCTTTTAAAATTCTCATGTGTATAGGTGATTTGATCCTGAGGGTACTATATTCTTCAATGAATTCATCCATCTCAGTGTTCAGCAGCTGATGTGCTGTTGGGAGGTGGGCCCTGGTTCAAGGTGGGGGTGGTCCTCCCAGGGGTAGTCTAGTCCATGGCTCCTTCCTTGTCTGTCTTTCCTAGTCGCCATGTGTTGAGCATGTTTTCCTCTCCCATGCCTCTTTGCCATCTTGTTTGTGTTTTTCAGCCTGCTGACCATGGACTGAAACTGTGATCCCAAATAAATAATTTTGTTGCGGGTGTCAAGTATTTCATCCCAGCAAAAACATCTTGACCAAAACAAAAATGGTATAGTGCTTGCTAGCAGAAGGGAGGCCTTACGTTCATTCCCCAGTATTTTGTGGGAAAAATTCATTACAAGTTCAATTTCTGTCTTACACTATACTATAAGTTCCATAAGGATGACATCTTGTATGTTTTTCTTCCTATTGTATCATTAGAGCTAGCTCTATGTCTAGCTATACTAAGTGGTATTTGTTCAGTAGAATTGGAAACAGCTTTTTGTTTTATTCTTAGTACTGAGTAAATGCATGAAAAATAGTTGCTAACTTCAGAGTTGAGCAACGAATGGGGCTACCAGGAGGTCTCCTCAGGGGTGAGAGCAATTATACTCAGTGTGCTGCTCACAGATGTACTTAAGAAAAATTCTCAAGGACATTGACCTTCCTCTGTTAACTCTATGCCCCGTCTTTTTGCTTCAAAGACCATGAACATTCTCTGACAAAACACAGCCCCCCGGAGAGTCTGGAAGTACGGGCAGGTGAACAGACTCTGTCATCATTCTGCTGACTCCTAACAGGAGGGGATTTAGTTATAGCTCACAGATTTATTGCCAATTGGCTTCAGTGTCAACACACTTTCTTGTGAACTTTAGAAGTGAAGAAATAGTGTCACTGAGAATCAGCTTTATCTGTAGTATCTGCAAGCCAGCTAAAACAGGTCATTCTCGGGGATAGTAACCTAGCAAGTTACTATCCAGGACCTGAAGACCTCCTACACACACTCCTTGGAGCTACTGATTCCCTTTCTAATGTAGCCTAAAAAGGATTGAAGTGGTAATGAAGTTACATATGCTGTGTGTGTGGGGGGAGGGTGTCCTGCCCATTAAATCAGTTTTACCATTTCTCAGCTAAAATTCATTAGTGATTCTAGGGGTGAAATGTGAGCTTGATATTGCTTCAAAAAATTGCTATATGGCATCATCATCTTCATAGTAGTAGCAATATCTAAGAATTGACTGGAGAATTACATCCCTTTCTAATATTAGCTGCCTATGCATAAAAATAGCTATCACTTACTGAGCATCTATAGTAAGTTAGATATAGTACTTAATATCTAAGAAATACCATATTCTTATATCTAATGCATAATTATTATTCATTCTGTTTTGCAAATAAACAAGTTGAGGACATAACAAACTCAAATTTCTTTTAAAGTAAATTTAAGTCCCCAATAAATTACTTATCTATCCTCTGAAAAGGAACCTCAGCACCTTCAGGAGTGAATCAAAGGCATTCTATGATATATCAGTCAATGGCAAGAGAGAAACAAATACAATAACGGGTCTACAAATATGTAAAAATTGCATGCTTTGCTTACAATGGCCACCCACAGACTCATATGTGGAAGAGTGCAGAGGGTCTGTCTGTACTCTGGAAAGCTAAGAATCAGTCAGAGGTCTGGAGCTCATTGAGTGCTCCATGAAAGTCCATGTGATGAGGGAGACTAATGTGCCTGCAGTGGAAGCATGAAGAGCCTTGCCAGAAGCTAGAGCCTACCCTGGAAGCCAAGAGATGATATCCAAGGTGAAGGCAAAGGCTGGAATGCCTCCAAAGGAACAGAAGTAGATCCATCCTTCTTCATTTTACTTTTATAACATTTAGGTAAAGACTCACCCTAGGGTAAGTCTTCCACACTCTAAGGTGTGGAATTGCTGAGCCAGTTTAGTTGAGCTTCGCACTCAAGTTGACACATTAAATGAGCCATTACAATCAATTCTTAGAAACTTAACAACTAGACACATATCTTTAAAACAATCTACAGATACAAAGGTAAGCTCATAATTACACCTGAGATGGTATAACTATCCTGTGTATAAATGGAAATGCATTAATTTCCCCCAGAGTAGAAGGCAAATTTTCTTTCAGTAATTCTCACTCTTAACATTTCATAACTTAAACATTACAACGTAGATTTAACAATCCTTAAGAATGAGTAGTAAACCTATCAACATTATATTATTTTATAATCATTTTAAGAGATAACTAGTTCAGTTACAGGCTTATTTCTGTAGCTGATCACAGAGTCATAGCTACTGGGAATCAGCTGTTGTAGGTCATAGCTAGTGTTTA